>CAIGQS010000002.1:462567-490067 GCA_903798195.1 Danio kyathit | reverse complement strand
TCCTGGAAAGAGAGAGGAAAAGGTAACAGTAACGCCCAACGTGGGGCTCGAACCCACGACGCTGAGATTAAGAGTCTCATGCTCTACCGACTGAGCTAGCCAGGTTGCTGTAGAAGCTCTTTCAAGGCTAGTCCCTGTTTCCAGCAATACCTTCATTATCTGTGTAAAGTTTGATAGTGTTTTTAAACCAACCGGAATAAAAAAAATTGGCCAATACATCCAGCGGACAACAATCTTCTGCTAAATCCCGATGTCATCTTGTAACGCTACACAGAGGATGAGGCCTAGGATCTACACCCAGTGCGCAGGTCTGCCGTTGCAAGCTTATTCGTCCCTGGGTGGGCTCGAACCACCAACCTTTCGGTTAACAGCCAAACACGCTAACCAATTGCGCCACAGAGACTTGCAGAAAGTTATCCTACAGAGGTAGAAACGCTAAAGTTTGTCTTGAAGGGTCTGCTGAACGAATACAAATGAAGAGCCAACTGAAAGATGCTGGAAAGAGAGAGGGAAAGGTAACAGTAACGCCCAACGTGGGGCTCGAACCCACGACCCTGAGATTAAGAGTCTCATGCTCTACCGACTGAGCAAGCCAGGTTGCTGTAGAAGCTCTTGCAATGCTAGTCCCTGTTTCCAGCAATACCTTCATTATCTGTGTAAAGTTTGATAGTGTTTTTAAACCAAACGGAATAAAAAAATTGGTCAATACATCCAGCGGACAACAATCTTCTGCTAAATCCTGATGTCATGTTGTAACGCTATACAGAGGATGAGGCCTAGGATCTACGGCTAGTGCGCGTGTTATCCGTTGCAAGGTGGCGAAAAGTTTATTTCGTCCCTGGGTGGGCTCAAACCACCAATCTTTCGGTTAACAGCCGAACGCGCTAACCGATTGCGCCACAGAGACTTGCAGAAAGTTATCCTACAGAGGTAGAAACGCTAAAGTTTGTCTCAAAGGGTCTGCTGAATGAATACAAATGAAGAGCCAACTAAAAGATGCTGGAAACAGAGAGGGAAAGGTAATAGTAACACCCAACGTGGGGCTCGAACCCACGACCCTGAGATTAAGAGTCTCATGCTCTACCGACTGAGCTAAGGCCGGCGCCCATTAGTTGTGGTTAAGAACCAGAAAGACGCACAATGATGCGAGTTCACGGCCCGCTTTAACCGGTTTTTGAATTCATGGAATGTTTCCGCTTTACGTTGCTGGCGCTCGCGTATCATCAACAACAACCTGTTCTCTTTAATCAAATGCTAATTTGACCCACGCACTTTAATTCAGTAATTCTCCAACACAATCTCTCTCAGGTTAAGTATGTTTCGTTCATACCGGACACTGGAGGGCGCTCTCTCTTCCAGAAAGTCTGAAATAGACTAACTTTAAAGTATTTAACGTATAAATATTTATTTAACACACACACACAAATATATATATATATATATATATATATATATATATATATATATATATATATATATATATATATATATATATATATATATATATATATATATAATGTAGTTATTTAATACTGGAAGACCATTTTTAAAAATTTGTTTACAGGTACAAATATTTTGGGAATATAAATATGACCAAGAACAACAATGTGAGGATAAAGATTAACAACTCTTTTTATTTGCATAGATTTTTAAAGTAAAATAAATAATAATAATAATAAATAATAATAATAATAAAAGTAAATAATTGTCAACCAAAATAAACATTAAACAAAGTAGTGTCATTGTAACAAAATAATAATAAATATCAAACACAAACAAACATTACCAAACAATTACGATATCAGTCCAAGACAATAACAATAAATATTAAACCCAAACAAACATTTACCACAGTAGTGCAATCTTAAAATATCCAACTAAAAAAAACATGCACATAATTACCAAGGTAAACACCACTATAACCCTTACATGTAATTGTAATATAATAATAATAATAATAATATGATTATACATTTTAAACTTACTAGAGGAAATAAAAAAAAAACTTTCTTAAGAAAACACATATCACATACACAGTTATACATTTTAGGGACCGCTGTCAATGTTGGGGACTGAGTGTCATTTTAAGAAGCTGGAGGCTCATTTCCTGGTTTTGTTTTCCTATAGCCTCGTTCCTCCAGCACAGCCCTCCATTCAAGATAAGACTGAGACTCAGTCTCTTCACAGTACCAGTTGCCAAAGTACTGAAGATGTGAGGGTGGCTTTCTTTCTTTTTTGCACTTTCTGCAAAGAATGACGTTTGTCTTTCTCACATATTTTCTTGAGGCAGTTCCAGCAAGCTCCCTCTCCTGTTTTCTCTTTCTGTACTGCTGAGTGGAATATGGAACAGCTTGACTGGGTGGTGGTGTCTGAGCTGATGGTGGCATTGCTGAAGTCAATGGCATGTTAAAGAGGCACTGTAGGGGCCAGCAGGCTTGGGTCTGTCACTGTAGGAAGCTGCACAGATGGTAAAAGGAAAGGAAGAGAGACAGGTAGTGCTGGTGCAATGATAGGAAGTCCTCGATGTCAGGGTGGAGCCTGAGAGATGGCTTGAGGTTGTGGCCTCCTATTCAGTTTTGCCTCCCCAGCAGTGTTTGGTGGCAGGATAAAAAGGTGAGGCTGCATCAAATTGCTTTCAAAAAGAGCTGGTCCTTTCTGCAAAGCTGCAGGAAGCTTCTCAGGTCCTGCCATGGGTGCATCTGGGGCTGGAATGCCCTGCTTCAAAACCTCCTGTTCCTGTGACCTGCAACGCCTGCTGAACCTGGGAAAACAAAACAACTGATATTAATAAACAATTAATAATACAAAAGTAATCTACTACTATTTGAACATCACAGCTGAGAAAACATAGCAACAGATCACACTCTTGTCCATGTTTATTGTTTTTGTAAAAAAAAAAACTAATTTAAATTAACATTGAATCATGGGTTATGGATTCTTGCAGTCTGCTGAAGACAATGTTTTGAGCAAATAATTTATCTTTCATAATAAAGAAGAATACAATATTTGGACATTTGTTACTTTGTTTCTAGGCTCATCAAAGATGTCACAGTAAAATTATTAAGTCATCTGGAGCATTAATTTTAGGTTTAGTTGTAGTTTACTCACCACTGTGTGACTGTTGCAGTGTTTACTTCTGGCAGCTGAATGGTGGTCTCACTCATCACCTTAGCATTGGTGATGATGCACTCCCGGATGCGCTTATAAGAACGGATTATTATTGTGAAGCGGGACACCCTCACTCCGTCACACCGCACCGCATTTGTGTAGACAGAACAGAGCTTTGTGAAGATGGCCTCCACTACTCGGTTGCAGTCAGGCCACTGTGCAGGACTATGTGCACCAATGAAACACCTGTAAATTACATCAAAATACATATTATTAATGTATGACTTTTTTCAATCTGTGATCCTATACTGTTTTTCTATTTTCCTTTTACAAGTCTGTTTGCATTGCTTTGTTGTGTCTAGAATTTTTTTTGCTTGTGTTCTAGGTAGGTACTGAAATAGCATATCAATAAATTAGGTCCCTAAAGGGTCACTGTGTTGTTTGTCATATTACACGGCTACTTAAAAAAACAGTAAAAGATAAATAATAATAAATAATGTGACAAAAATTAAGAAATGATTAGCTTACTTAGCTTCGAATAATGCTGGAGGTGATATTCACACAGTTACAGTTATATTATAAATACTTTTATTGATAGCTTTATAGACAATCAAGACCTTATGTTGGCTTAATTTAACATACCTTTTTGTGCTCTCCACACCTGGTGCCACAATCTTCTTAGTGGCCCTGAATCGTCCCTGTTTTATGCTGGATTGGTGACGTGGTGGGTAAAGTTTTTCTTTTTGTCATACTCCCCCAATGCCTGCCATAAGGTTATGATTTTCTCGCACTCTTCTCCAGTCAAGGCCAGACGGTGGTCTCTGAGGCTAACCAAAAACTCTGCCAAATCCTGCACAGCTCCATACCCCTCAATATTATCAGGTCCAACACAATCCTAAATTAAAGATAATTTTAAATCTTTTGTTAGCAGCAACAAATACAAATATTTACATGAAAGCACAATCAACATAACCCAGATTTTGTTTACATGCACACATAATGTAACTGAGCCCTTACGTCATGTGAAATGTTCTTTTCAGATGTTGGAAGATCAGTCTCTGCAGATAATTGGTCCACTGGCACTATAAAATAAAAATGTAAAAAAAAATGTATTTGCCTTTCAATATGAATACATGAGGTGAATACAATTCTCTATGAACACTTACAAAACTCACAACTATGTGGTACAGGGGAGAGTGATAGCTCTGATTGAGTGTGCGGTGAGCCAGAAACAGAAGATGTCACTAGTGATGGAAAGACCACAGACAGTGATGACGTAGGGCTGGAAACAGCTAATGTTACTGGTAATGGAGGGACAGACAGTGATGACGTGGGGCTGGTTAGTAGCGGGGAAAGAGATGATGCTGCAGACACTGATGCTGATGCTGCAGACACTGATGCTTGTGAGGAGGGAGCAGGTGTCTGTTCTGTTTCAAAGGTGGGGACAGTGATGTCTTGAAACTCCTCAGGTTCAGCATAACCTTCATCCACCTCTATACGAACCTCAGTGGTCTCCGACTCTTCAATGGCCAACTTGTAGTCCTGCAGAACTTTACCAGTTTGCTGGTAAAGATATTCCACTCCAATAAGCTCACCTTTAAAATATTAAAACACTGCAAATTAAATAATATACAAGGATATTTTATTATATCTCAGTTGTTAAATGGTATGAATGAAACTGTCACCAAAAACAACAAAGATTGACCTACCAGTATACTTTCTTGGACCAACATAAGGGATGATTTTTTTGCCCATAACCTCCTCTGCGAGAGTATTTACAGCATGACGAAGCAGATGATTGTAGGAATGTGGCTGCTGCTTATCAGTTGTTGCTGCCACAGTTCGGTCCTCATTCCATCTTGAAAGTCCATCCAAAAGATATGCCTGAAAGAAGGTGTCACTTGCCAGCGTACCTGTAAAAATGTAGTGCAAATACAAAAAAAAAATATATATAAAAAAAAAAAATATATATATATATATATATATATATATATATATATATATATATATATATATATATATATATATATATATATATATATATGGCACCGCTACTTGGGCGACCAACGTTGGTAATGAACATGGACAGGTGATCATGTCTGTGCTCACAGCCAGTGAAGGTTTTGGTCTTGGGCCAATGATTGAAGGCCTCATCAATCGATACAGAGTGGCTGGGGTGGCTCCTCCAGAGGTACTGTATGTCGACCGAGACTGCTGTGGGAACACTCTTCTGAGGAGGATGTTTGAAGAGTGGGACCAAATGACCATCCGATTAGATGTATAGCACTTCATGAGGAGGTTTTCTGTAGGTTGCACTACAGACTCTCACCAGTTGTATGGCACATTTATGAGTCGCCTCAGCCACTGTATTTTCATGTGGGACCAGGATGACCTGACAGCCCTGAAGAAGGCGAAGTGTGCAGAGCTAGAAGCTGACCGGAAATCACCATCCGAAGCTGATGTGCTGCGTTGTATCAGCCGCAGTGAGTTAGCTCTACATTGCAGGAGGACAACTCGTGGGACCAAGGAGACCCTGGTGTCGATCGAGAGCTTGATTCAGGCCTTTGATGGAGATGCTGGTCGTGACACTCTGGGAGTCCCACTAATTAACTCAGCTCGAATGAGAGAGATCTTGAAGTCTCAGCGGAAGCATGTATCCTGCATTCAGGATCCTCTTGGTGTGCAGCTCTACATGCAGACAGGTACTGTAGTAAAGGGAGGACACCGTCTGCCAACCTACTGCTGTGCCAGAGGTTCCACTTCACTGGAGTCATTTCACCTGCACCTTAATAGATTCATCCCAGGTAAATGAGGGATTTAACTGAACTATTAAAATAAAGTGATTATATATATATATATATATATATATATATATATATATATATATATATATATATATATATATATATATATATATATATACACTGTAAAAAAATGTCCGTAATTTTAACAGTAAAAGTCTGTACAATCTACAGTGACTTCATTTCAATATTCTGCAAAGAATATTTGATAATTAACAGAGGTTTATATTTTTTATTGAAAATGTTTCATTTGACCTCACCATCATGGAGGTCAGAGGCTGATTTAGTTGGGCTCTTGAACCGTTGCACTTTCAGTTTAATATTTCTCTGGCTGTTAAAACTGTGTTTCTGAAACTCATCAGTTATGGCAAGAAAAGCTGTGAGAACCTTTAAGTACTTATTGCAGAATAAATTTTATAAGTCACAAAAAAATTAGCAAATTATTTTACTTCTTTATGTGATATTTTTTGGACAATAGTAAAGAATTCAGAAGGGTCAACAAACAATTATGAAGGAATTAATAACTAGAGTTTCATGCACGAAACCTTGAGAGCTCCAGCATCTCATTTAAGACACACAGACATCAAGAATCAGGTTATGAACCTCAACCATGGTTGCTAAAAAAATGTAAAAAAGCTGCATAATTCATTCATGCCACAATGCATGCTGGGTAACAGCATAGTACAAAACTCATGCTGCAATGCATGCTGGGAGTTTTGTACTTTGCTGGTACCCAGCATGCATTTCAGCATGAATAAATTATGCAGCTTTATGGTCTTAAAATTTCTTTCTTTGCCTTTATTTTATGCTGTTTTTGGGGTGCAATATTTCAGTACAGTGTTTTGTGTTGTTCTGGCTTGATTTTTATATGACATTTATTTTTTGATTGTCACTATTATTGAGATTCAATGACTAATTGTTGATGTCTGTGTGTTTCTGACTTCTGCCATAGATCAAACATTTTCATTGTGAATGGTGCATTTAGGCCTGTTAAACAGGCATTGATTGCTGAAGCTTCAGTGGTTTCATTTACATGTGTTATTCAATCACACAGAACTAACATGATATTCAACAAGTACACACAAAGGCAAGGGTGGCTTTGATGTCATAGTTAAACTCTTCAAACTTATTTTAATAATTTGTTTTGGCTTTTGATGCTATACAAATAGTGTGATTAACACCATTAATTATAGCAGCCAAAATAAAGACTAAATTTTGAACAAGAAGTTGAAGAGCCCACCTAAAGCAGACTCTGTCCTCCATCATGGTGACTTCAAATGAACAACAAAAATTTTATTAAAAGCTTTTGTTCTCGTTCAATTCAATTAAATTCACCTTTATTTGTATTTCGCTTATACAATGTAAATTGTGTCAAAGCAGCTTCACATATAAGTTTATAGTAAATTGAAACAGTGTCAAAGTGACAGAAATTCAAACAGTGTCTGTCTCGTGACAGAAATAGTCAAAGTTCTGTAATAAGTGAGGCTCCTGATGTTTGTGGAGTTGTTTAATGCTGTTCTGCTGAGATCTTGTAAAATTATATTTTTATTGTGTAATTATTTTTATTAAAAATATTCTCTGTTGATTTCATCTTTGGTTTTGGCTGTAATTTGTGTTTTCTTTAGTGATTCTGCTGGTTAACTGTTGTTCATCAATAATTCTCAATCCTCCTTTAATTAGACACGTAATTATCTCATTAACTTCATCACTGTCTGAGTGTTCAACCCTCTGTAGTGAGCACCCTACTGAAGATTTTGCTCTGCGATTTAAGGGGTTAAATGTGTTCGATGAAAAATACAGACTGTGAAATGTATTTTTAACAGAAATATTCCGTATATTGAATTTACGAACGTAAAATGTTAAAAACAGTAGATTACTGGCAACCACAGCTGCCAGTATTTTTTTGTAAAATGAAGAAAAACAACAGCAAAATACCGTAAAACCTTTACGTGTCACCATTGTGGAGAATAGTAGCGGCTGTGTCCAAGATGAACTGGGAGTATCTGATGTTGTGCTGCATCTTCTTTTATTTAAATGTAACGGTGTAGTTACTAATGCAGTGGAAATCTGTTTCATTCCAGTCACACATAAACACTTTAATGCATTCAATGACTTTGCATTATTTAAAAAGTTTTTGTAGTGAACTTATGTGCAATGGTTCTCAATATCAATATGCTCAGATATATTACTTAGACATTTAAAATATTGCTTTTAATGCCAGTAAATGCCAATTAAATTATTTCTGCAAATAAAAATAATTAACTCAAAGGTTTGTAAATAATCATTGAATCAGTTAATAAGTACATTTTTCTCTTGTAAAAATACAACATATTTCTGTAAAAACAATTTTACAGAAAATTCTGTATTTTTTACAAAAAAGTTCTGGCAACCATAACTGCCAGTATTTTTCCGTAAATTTTACAGAATTTTTTTACAGTGTACAAACATGTAATAGTGTACTAACTTTGAACTATTTTTATAGCATTCAAATTATACTTTTCAGCATTACACTTATAATATATTTTTGAGGTACTGCACTTTATTTCTATATACAAAAAATTCTATTTAAATATATTTTTTAAAAGTTCAATTTAATTTAGACTTACAAAAACTATGTAAAAGTGTACTAACTTTGAAATATTATTTAAATGCATTCAGATTATACTTTTAAGCATTACACTTCTAACATATTTTTCAAGTAGTATACTTTGTTGCTATATACTAAAAATCTATTTAAATATCAGTTATATTTAGTATAATTTCGCACGCACAGTCGTGATACAGGAAGAAAAAGTTAAAAATAGATTCATTAATCTAAACGACTCAGAAAAACTTTACTATATACTCGGAGAGGACGAAATGACATCTAAACTGGCTGCTAAATATATCGTCACCTTAGAATTAAAAGGTTATATCTGACATTTTTGTCAAAATTTAGTTATTGACATTCTTATTAAATGACAACTTATTTACATTATGGGATTTTTTTAATAAGTTGTTTACATTTTAAGATTTTTTATTTAAAAAACTACTCATTATAATCTTGCAATTGCAAATTTTTTTTTAGAAATAATGTCTGTTTTTTATTAAATTAACTTCATTAACTTGGCTGGGTCCGTTGCCATTTCTGTGTGGAGTTTGCATGTTTTCCCCGTGAATAATATAAAAGTATTTTATTTCAATCTTTTATTTTTTTACTTTAACCCATTAAAAAGAAAAGTGTCATAATAAATACAATCATTTTTAAAAATGAAATTATGTTTTCTTTGTTGCATAAAGTTAACTATTTATGTGGTGTGGGTAAATGGTGTGTTTCAATCCGGCTACCACCAGATATTTCCACCTTGCGGGAAGCACTGTAATTAATACAGTTTTTTGTCCAATGAGGTGGTGTAATAAATACATTTCAAGTTTTATTAAGTGTTGTTCACGTTAAATAATAATAAAAACATTGGCTTAAAGTTTTTTGTGACACCCGCATCCATCATTTAAATCGCAGGTTTATGTTTTCAATATTAATCGAACTGAGGCATTCATTTTAGGCCTATATAAACTATAAAATATCTATGCAAATTAATGCAATACTATATGTAAAAACTAAATGATTATATACTATAGTAGCCTATAGCCTTTGAAAAAGTCAATATTGCCTTGTTGTTTCTCATCGCGCGCATTGAACTGCAAGTGACAGAGACAGAGGAAATTAATTAAAATAATATGGGCTAGAACTAAAATAATATTGCTCACTTTGCAGCTTTCTTTTAAATTATAGTAGGCCTATATAAAAATAGCCTTACCTATAGACAGACTGTTTTGACGAAGTGTTTTTTTTTTTTAATACTTTGGATGTATTTTAATAAAGCTACTGTAACTTTGATTATTTTTATTATATTTCACACGCATATGCAAGGTGACTGAAATTGAAATTAAAACAAAATATACTGAGCCATCAATGTTTTAAAAAGTAAAAAAACAATTATAATCTGAAGGAGAACATTGACATTTTAAAAACTGAACTAAAACTATATTATTAAAAATAAACTTGGTGAACTTAATTGACGTCCTGTGGCAAAATTATTTTTATTGTAATTTTAGTGATCTGCTTGAGGTAGGTCAATTTATTTTTATGGTTTTGATGAAGTAGCATTAAACTTAAGAGACCATGCGCTGGACCGATTCTCTGTGTTTTGCTTTAAATAAATATTTATTTAGGTCTATTTATTATTCATTTATTATTTATGTACAATAATTGAGACATACAATGAGATAGTAAAATATAATGAACAACAAAAGTTTAAACGAAAACTGTAAATGAAAACATAAATGAAAAAGCTTATTTATTGACTGTCTTAGTTGTACCACTTTAAAATAACACTGTACATCTCTATATTTAGGCTAAAACACTGCTTTATTTATTTATTTATTTATTTATTTATTTGTGTAGGTATGTATATATGTTTGTATATACTGTATACACTGTAAAAAATTGCTGTTAAAAAACGGTCAGATTTAACAGTAAAATAATGTTTTTTCACTAAAACAGTAATATGCTGTTAAAAACAGTGCATTCTGGGTAATATTTTTGTTTTTGAGAAAGTAACCAACAGCAGAAAACTGTGAGTTAACAGAGCTCAGATTCGACGTTTTCAAGTCTGTGTTTGAAATCACACTTTGTGCCCTCGTTCACTATTCCATACACTAGTTCACTAATATAGTTCACCTGACAGAGTTAATGAACACTAATGAGTGAATTCAGACACTGATGAACAACTGCTGTTAATCACAATCACCGAAGGAAAGAGAAACAAGAAACACAAAGAGTGACGTCAGTTACAACATTAAATAAAATCAAGTAAAATAAAACACCTTCAGTCTCAGCAGAGGATCATTAAACAACACAAACAACAGCAGACACACTTATTACTGACCGCTTTCACTTCCATATCATTCTTATTGAGAACCAACAGAAATTTAGGCGTTTTGTTTTTTTGTGTGTCACCGTAATGGAGTGAGGAGCTGGTTTAGTTGGGCTCTTCACCCTTGAATTTGTAGAGTTAGCCTCTCCTGCTGCTGTAATATAAAATTTATAAAACACTTTTATTATTGCAAAAAAGCTGGAAAGCCAATAGGCAGATACGTCTAATTGTCTGAAATTTCTTCTGCTAAGTGTTTTGATAAAGGTCTGGATGATGGACCTCATGCAATAATTTTTATGCTTAGTGCAGATATTAATTTAATAATGAGAAGTGGAAACAGGAAAATTACCTGATTCTTTTACAAAGTTAAGAAATAACAGACAAAAACAGTTCAGTTAAGACAAAGTCACACTCAGACCTCATGAATCAGACCTTGTACCTCAACAATGGTAACAATTAAAATGTTTCATGCCGCAATGCATGCTGGGTGTGGCACAGTACAAATATCCCAGCATGCATTGGGGCATGAATAAATGATGTAGTATAATGGTCTTGCAGTTTACTTTATTTGCGTTTGATTCTGCTGTTGTTTATGTTTAGACTTTCAGTAGCCAGTTTGTGATGTTTGTGAGTTAAACTGTTAATTTTGTTAGTTGTCACCGTTGTTGAGGTTCATATGCTGATTCTTGACGTCTCTTTGAGTGCAACTTACACCATAGAGCAAAGTGTTTTTGTCCAAGTTATTCTTAAACACTTCTGAAATTCAATGCCACATACAGCCATATATTTTACATTTAACAATAAATTAAACATTGGATAAGAGCAGTAAATTATTTTAAGTAAAAACAGGTTCTGCCTTATTAAAAACAATATGAACATCAGCAGACCTTATTTAATTTTTTGGCTTGTTTGTCATATCAAAAGAGCTTTTTAAACAAAGTTCTTAACAATTGCAGCAGCCAAAATAAATTAATGATTTAAATGTCAGGGCTCAGAGCCAAACTAAAGCAAACTCTGTTCTCCATGATGGTGACGTAAAATGTTAACCTTTATCTCAAGAAGAACTTTAGTAGATGTTATACAAAAATAAATGTTTTAGTAAAAAGTGTAGCTGCTGATGATGTTTGTAGAGTTGTTTAATCATCTGCTGATATTTTAATGATTTAATCATTTGTTGACCTTCAGGTTATTTCATTATAAAGCTGTGACTGAAGTTTCAGTTTTTTGTTACTTTCTGTTCTGTTCTTGTTTTTTCCCTTCAGTATTTCTTCATTTGTTCATCGCTAATCCTCAATTATCATTTAATTAGTCATTTAATTAGTTCATTTACTTCAGCTTTGCTCCATGTTTCTTGAACACTCAGTAGTGTGGACACTTGGAAGTGCTCAATTAAAACTGAGGTATTTGCTCTGGGGTTTAAAGGGTTAAAGGTGTGAGAGGTAAAAACACAGTGTAAAAATGTATTTTAACAGTAATATGATGTTAATTTAAACTACGGAAGTAGACTGTAAAAAAACAGTAGATTGCTGGCAACCACCGCTGCCAGTAGTTTACCGTTAAATCAAGGAAAAAACAGTATTTTACTGTAAAACCTGAAGCAAATTTCTTCTGTGTCATCGTTGTGGAGGAGAGTAGAGTCAGTGTTTGAGTCAAAGATGAACAATGAGCTGCTGATGTTATTCTGCATGTTTCTTTACTTAAAGACAGTGGCTGTTTAGTTGCTGATGCAGTAAGAATCTCTCTGTGTTAATTCCAGCTTTACATGTATGTGTGCTGCTTTGAACTTTAAGACATTTGGGTTAAAAGGAACTTTTCAAATTAACTAAAATAAGTTATCATTATAAGTATGCTTCTAAGCATATATAGCACATTACTTTATAAACTCATACAGAAGTTGGCCAATTTGAGGCAGTCACTTTCAATGAACAAAATTAATTTACTTGAGTATTGTGTATATCAATGTAGTCCATGTATTTTTTTACAGCAACATACTGTAAAATAACAGTACATTGCTGGCAACTGCAGCTGCCAGTAACTTACCGTTTTTTAACGGGACAATTTTTAACAGTGTACGCAATAAGAAAATAACATTGAAACATTAACCTTTACAAACAAAATAACAGCTGTAGTTTAAAAGTTTTTAAATAAACAATTAATGCAACTATTTTTAAAATAATGAATGTAAAAGATAATAATTAAATAATGAATGTATCAATGAAATTATCAATAAATGAATTAATCTAAATGTATCAATAAATAAATGTATTTAGCAAAATTCCTTGAAAACAAAACATTTATTAATATGCAAATAAATGTACATTATATTTCAACATTTAATAATAATCAATATCCCATTTCACATTATATTATTGTTTAATAATCTATGTTTTCATTATGCAATATTATTTATATTCATTCATTTTTCTTGTCAGCTTTGTCCCTTGCGGGGTCGCCACAGCGGAATGAACCGCCAACTTATCCAGCACGATTTTACGCAGCGGATGCCCTTCCAGCCGCAACCCATCTCTGGGAACTTCCACACACACATTCACACATTATGGACAATTTAACTTACCCAATTCACCTGTACTGCATGTCTTTGGACTGTGGGGGAAACCGGAGCACCCGGAGGAAACCCACGCGAACCCAGGGAGAACATGCAAACTCCACACAGAAACGCCAACTGACCCAGCCCAGCCGGGGTTCGAACCTGCGACCCAGCGACGTTCTTGCTGTGAGGCAACAGCACTACCTACTGCGCCACTGGGTTGCCCCTATTATTTATATATTATACAATATTTATACTTATATATTTACCTTTTCTGTTTGATCACGTTAGTTAAAACAGCAAACACCATATGCAAAGTTTGTGTTAAGATGGCTTAGACAGTAATTATTTGTTGTACAACACAAAACTTTTTTTTTATCTGACAATTCAGTAAACATACCTTTCCTATCGTCAACACTGGGCTTTTTAAATTCCCCACCACGGAAATGATGAGACAGCGCCAAAAAATCTACGTGTGGCCAAAGAATATTGCATCGGTAGTGTTAAGCACTACCATAGAGAATGAATGGGAAAAGTTAAGGAAAGTTAAGTTTAACTATTGGCAGCTGCCGGCGCGGAAGACCGGGGTTCGATTCCCCGACGGGGAGGCTCTTTCTTTAGGACGCTGAACTCCTCTCAAAGACTTGGGCTTCGACATGACGCTGTCCAAAGAAACAAGCCCCCAGTGTGACGTTCACGGGGTGAAGCACGCATCCTTTTGTGCTCAGGCACCCTCAACACAATGCTGTGGCCCAAGAGTTTGCGCTTGTGCAGAACCAGTCCTTGTCAGCATAGTGGACAGTATCTCCGCCTGTCATGGGGAAGACTGGGGTTCCGTTCCCCGACAAGGAGGCCTTTTCTTAAGGGTGGCTGAACTCCTCACCCCAGATCAGGCTTCTTCAGCATAGGGCTGTCCAAGGAAACATAGCCACCAATGCAAGATTGGCCTTGGCCTTTCTTGTGGTACAAAGGGCCGCCTTTGCGCTTAATGAGCCTCCTTTTATTGCTGTGGTCCCAAAGATTGCAGTTGTGAAGAGAGGCAAAAAATGACACACGGATTCATGACCACAGCGCTGGAGAGGGTAACCTTAACGCACGCTACGTTCTACGGCTGAAGCAACAACAACCGCCGGTCTACGCTGAGCGACTTCCACAAACGTTCTTCCACAGCTTGTTCTGCAATTCAACAACTCAGTGCAGCTCTGCAAACAGCAGAGCTCCCAAAAATAAAGAAAACTCGCAACAGCTCCTCTCCACGGAAATCTTTAGTAAAAGGCGAAAGATTTATGCGGGATTGAAGAGAAACTCGAGCTGTAGAGCTACCTGGCTGGACCAGAGCACTTCCCCTGACGCACTGCAATGTTCGGCAAGGGTAACTGCATGGCACATTTGGCCTCGTAACCTTACTTTGTTGAAAGGAAGGCATCGAAGCATTATGCAGTACAGAATGTGGTCAGACAGAAAGAGGTGCAGTCTTGGGTTAAGACAAATATATCCACATGTTTACAGCAGCATTGAGGATTAAACAAATAGTAGCGATGTCACCATGCAAAATTATGTGACCAGGCCATCAGACGGCTTAGAGTCCAGTCCTTGGTAACAGCCAAAGGTTTTGAGTGTGACTACAACCAGCAGAAGCTACGGTCTGCCTTCTTGACTGAACTGATCGGCCGTTCTTTTTATTACATGTCTGACTCTGCCTGTCCTCAGAAGGAATGATTAGGCTTTGGTTCGGTGAGACTGCTGGCAGAAAGTTGCCTCCCACGCTTGACACATCAGCAGGAGCTCCAGTCCTCGTTAGTATAGTGGACAGTATCTCCGCCTGTCACGCGGAAGACCGGTGTTCGATTCCCCGACGGGGAGGCTCTTTCTTTAGGACGCTGAACTCCTCTCAAAGACTTGGGCTTCGACATGACGCTGTCCAAAGAAACAAGCCCCCAGTGTGACGTTCACGGGGTGGAGCACGCATCCTTTTGTGCTCAGGCACCCTCAACACAATGCTGTGGCCCAAGAGTTTGCGCTTGTGCAGAACCAGTCCTTGTCAGCATAGTGGACAGTATCTCCGCCTGTCATGGGGAAGACTGGGGTTCCGTTCCCCGACAGGGAGGCCTTTTCTTAAGGGTGGCTGAACTCCTCACCCCAGATCAGGCTTCTTCAGCATAGGGCTGTCCAAGGAAACATAGCCACCAATGCAAGATTGGCCTTGGCCTTTCTTGTGGTACAAAGGGCCGCCTTTGCGCTTAATGAGCCTCCTTTTATTGCTGTGGTCCCAAAGATTGCAGTTGTGAAGAGAGGCAAAAAATGACACACGGATTCATGACCACAGCGCTGGAGAGGGTGACCTTAACGCACGCTACGTTCTACGGCTGAAGCAACAACAACCGCCGGTCTACGCTGAGCGACTTCCACAAACGTTCTTCCACAGCTTGTTCTGCAATTCAACAACTCAGTGCAGCTCTGCAAACAGCAGAGCACCCAAAAATAAAGAAAACTCGCAACAGCTCCTCTCCACGGAAATCTTTAGTAAAAGGCGAAAGATTTATGCGGGATTGAAGAGAAACTTGAGCTGTAGAGCTACCTGGCTGGACCAGAGCACTTCCCCTGACGCACTGCAATGTTCGGCAAGGGTAACTGCATGGCACATTTGGCCTCGTAACCTTACTTTGTTGAAAGGAAGGCATCGAAGCATTATGCAGTACAGAATGTGGTCAGACAGAAAGAGGTGCAGTCTTGGGTTAAGACAAATATATCCACATGTTTACAGCAGCATTGAGGATTAAACAAATAGTAGCGATGTCACCATGCAAAATTATGTGACCAGGCCATCAGACGGCTTAGAGTCCAGTCCTTGGTAACAGCCAAAGGTTTTGAGTGTGACTACAACCAGCAGAAGCTACGGTCTGCCTTCTTGACTGAACTGATCGGCCGTTCTTTTTATTACATGTCTGACTCTGCCTGTCCTCAGAAGGAATGATTAGGCTTTGGTTCGGTGAGACTGCTGGCAGAAAGTTGCCTCCCACGCTTGACACATCAGCAGGAGCTCCAGTCCTCGTTAGTATAGTGGACAGTATCTCCGCCTGTCACGCGGAAGACCGGTGTTCGATTCCCCGACGGGGAGGCTCTTTCTTTAGGACGCTGAACTCCTCTCAAAGACTTGGGCTTCGACATGCCGCTGTCCAAAGAAACAAGCCCCCAGTGTGACGTTCACGGGGTGGAGCACGCATCCTTTTGTGCTCAGGCACCCTCAACACAATGCTGTGGCCCAAGAGTTTGCGCTTGTGCAGAACCAGTCCTTGTCAGCACAGTGGACAGTATCTCCGCCTGTCATGGGGAAGACTGGGGTTCCGTTCCCCGACAGGGAGGCCTTTTCTTAAGGGTGGCTGAACTCCTCACCCCAGATCAGGCTTCTTCAGCATAGGGCTGTCCAAGGAAACATAGCCACCAATGCAAGATTGGCCTTGGCCTTTCTTGTGGTACAAAGGGCCGCCTTTGCGCTTAATGAGCCTCCTTTTATTGCTGTGGTCCCAAAGATTGCAATTGTGAAGAGAGGGAAAAAATGACACACGGATTCATGACCACAGCGCTGGAGAGGGTGACCTTAACGCACGCTACGTTCTACGGCTGAAGCAACAACAACCGCCGGTCTACGCTGAGCGACTTCCACAAACGTTCTTCCACAGCTTGTTCTGCAATACAACAACTCAGTGCAGCTCTGCAAACAGCAGAGCACCCAAAAATAAAGAAAACTCGCAACAGCTCCTCTCCACGGAAATCTTTAGTAAAAGGCGAAAGATTTATGCGGGATTGAAGAGAAACTCGAGCTGTAGAGCTACCTGGCTGGACCAGAGCACTTTCCCTGACGCACTGCAATGTTCGGCAAGGGTAACTGCATGGCACATTTGGCCTCGTAACCTTACTTTGTTGAAAGGAAGGCATCGAAGCATTATGCAGTACAGAATGTGGTCAGACAGAAAGAGGTGCAGTCTTGGGTTAAGACAAATATATCCACATGTTTACAGCAGCATTGAGGATTAAACAAATAGTAGCGATGTCACCATGCAAAATTATGTGACCAGGCCATCAGACGGCTTAGAGTCCAGTCCTTGGTAACAGCCAAAGGTTTTGAGTGTGACTACAACCAGCAGAAGCTACGGTCTGCCTTCTTGACTGAACTGATCGGCCGTTCTTTTTATTACATGTCTGACTCTGCCTGTCCTCAGAAGGAATGGTTAGGCTTTGGTTCGGTGAGACTGCTGGCAGAAAGTTGCCTCCCACGCTTGACACGTCAGCAGGAGCTCCAGTCCTCGTTAGTATAGTGGACAGTATCTCCGCCTGTCAGCGGAAGGCCAGCCGTGAATAGTTGGAACGCAGTGCCAGCCAATCAGATTGAAGGACCTGCCCACAGGCGGAAGTGATATCAGAGCCAATCAGATTTTTCTTTTTTCATCAAAAACTGGGTTCGAATCCCACTTAGGCACTTGTAAGCAATTATTTTAGACAGTTTTGTCAAAAATATTGTAATGTTTAACAATTTATTAGAGCCATAAAGTATCTAAAACTTTTTTCAAGTTTAGGAATGTGCTAAATAAATGAAAATAAAAATACCCACAGTGAAACTACGATTAATAAATGTTATTATTGCAAAGTGTCACCAAAAAAACAAACAGCTTTAAAAAAACAGACTGAACTTTAAGAATAAAGAAACGTAATATCACACTGAAAAATAAAACCTTAACACAATAATTAAATACTGCTAAAAGGGGGCAAAATATCAGGAAAATAATCATGTTTTTGTTATTTAAAAAATTGAAATATCAATGCAAAATGTAAAAAAATAAATAAATAAATTGTCACTTTAAGGTTTTAAGTATTTTACAAAAGTAAATATTAATCCAAAACCAATAAAGAAGGAATTCTAAGAAATAAGGACAAATTCAAATCAAACTCTGAAAATTAAAATGCAAAATAGATGTGCATGAAAAATAGAACATTGAGTTTGGAAAGGTGTTTTAAGTCCTCACAGGTCCAGTTTGGGTGCTTGAAGGTAAGGCCAGCATGGTCAGAGGTGGAAAAAATAGAGAAAAAAAATATTTAATGATTCAAGAAAATTGTAAGACATATGTATTTAACACAGAATTGCAACTTTTAGTTCACATATGAGGGAAAAAAGGCATTTTATGCATAGTGTTGTTCATGTTTCCAAACCTTTTTTATTTACCTTGCTCTGATTGAATGAACACCATGAAATAGAACTTTATTATTATTATTTTAATTTATTTAATTATATTATTTAAAGCAAGTTAATTTATTAAATGGTCTAAAATAAATCAATATAATTACAGTTTTTAGTTTAACTCATTTCACCATCACTGTCTGTGTATACAAAGTAACTAGTGTACAAATATATCTACAAACAGAGACAGAGTAATTAAAATATATATATATAATTTGCAAAATAATTCTGTTTTTAGCTATAAAAGGTTACAGTTATCATGATGATTGCACATGCTCAAGAAAGGATGAACTCAGTCAGAAATGAATTAATGGCAACAATATAATTTCACAGAAGCAGAAGACTTTTTTTGTAATTAATTTTGCTTTTTCAACTATATAGGGGTTAGACAATACAGAAACAATAAACTGAATAAGAAATTAGTTGAAAAAAAATTATACATAAAATATTTAACTTTTCTTTTTTGTAGAGTTTATTTGCGAAATCAGTGAATTGCAATTTTAAATGTTTTTCATGAATCATGTTATCTCTATTTATTAATTCTTCATTAGTTAACTAAAGAATGTGATGTTTGTTATTTAAATGGTTTAAAATATATTTTTAATAAAACTAAAAATGGCACGTCTGACTCGATTAAAGAATTTAGAGTTGAATTTGTATTGGCTATGCATTGAGATTTTTAGGAATATAAGTAATATTGAGCCAAGCAATTCAAGTAATAAAGTTTTAAGTAAATAAATTAGAGAAGTACAGTAAATAAATGTAAAAAGTAAATTAGTAATTACCAGACACTTACACACACACACACACACACACACACACACACACACACACACACACACACACACACACACATATATATATATATTATAGGTGGGCATAGATTAATTTTTTTAATCTAGATTAATCTAGATTAATCTCGAAATTAATCTAGATTAATCTAGATTAAAATGGCTTATTTGAATTCTGCAGAAGGCATTCAAAATATGTGTGTTACCCAAATAATAAGTCTTTGAGAACAGGTTTCTCAAGATAGAGGTAAAGTTGGTTTTATATTCGGACTTTCCCCTTAATAATATAATTTCATGAAAGTATTATTTGCAAACTCTAAATAGCAAAATAATATTAGCAGCCAATGACTATCAAAGTCCAACATTGTTCACAGTCAAATAAACAGTGTTAATGGTGTTTTGAAGTCACAATTGCATGTTAATTTCGATCGAATATTCAAAGTAACATGGTAAACAATATAGAGACTTCTAAATGAACGAATGTGCGAATATAAAACCAACTTTACCTCTATTTTCTCAAGCCAGGTGGCGCATTAGACCAGTGGCTCATCTCCTGTTTCAAAAATGCATCACAAACTGCTTGAGAAACTGTTCTACTATAATAATTGGTGATGAAAATAAATGATGTTCCATAAGATGTACTTGTGTTCAGGGGCGCTGCTGGCCGGTACGGGCCCTATGACAACATTTCGTGGGTGTCAATAAAAGTGAAGAGCATGGTGGTTCTGGTGGGCCCCAAAACGGCGTGGGCCCTTAGAATCATCCTAACTTTCCCCCGCCCAGCGGCGCCCCTGCTTGTGTTTACTGTTTATTCAGTTAAACATCAATGTTGAACTGTAGGCACACATAAGCTCCAAACAGCGATTTTTTTTATTACCTTAATCCATCTAAAGTCATAACTGAACTAAACAGAAATGGAATTAAGATGTGGAGTATGCAGATATTAGTGGCATTATTGAAGTAAACAAGGCGGGCTTTAGGACCTTTCGCCATATTTTCCGACAAGATCCACACGCGGCTGTCAGTAAAGGGCCGCGCACACACATACACAAACACACACACACACATCGCGAAATGCGGAAGTTTTTTTTCTTACCATTTGGCATGCGTTATTAAATTCCATAACATTCTCTCCGTATTTGCGTCTAATACCCCACTTTGTCACGAAGGAATGAATGAAATATCCGTGAGTTAAAATGAAATTGCCGACCTGCAGTTAGAGTCAGGCAGCCTGCTGATTTGATTCAGAAGGGCAAACGGCTCACCGGTCAGGTATCCATCCGCGCTAATAGGTGAAAGTTATCACAGCTTGGGTAAAATAGACCCAGCTCCCAACCTAACTTTGAGAATAGATTAACGGCGATATTTTTTTTATCGCGCGATAAGAGTCTCGCGTTAACGCAGCACGTTAACGCCGATAACGGCCCAGCACTAATATATATATATATATATATATATAAGTTATAATAATAATAATAATAATATAGCATGTAATTGATGTTACTAATTAAATATAATGCTGGGATTTTGCTTACTGTAGTAAACACAGTTTAAAACAGAAAATACTGTCAGAGAATGGGCAAAACACAAAAATAAAATATAATATGCGCATTGACACAAACAACCAAGTGCAAAAACATAAATTACAGCCATGTTCATTCATAATTATGTGAAATAAATCACGAGAGGGTAAATTTGGTTTAAAAAACTAAAGTTTACAGGTCAATATTGTTTTTGCACAACAGTAAAACAATGCTTTTCCACAACAGTAACACAATGTGAGTAATAAAGTCTCTTACCTTTGACAGATGTGGTAAATCCGCCGAATAAAACGAAAGAAGCAGATCGCGGATGTGTTTATTTCACTCTCTGAGTCAAAATGAAAATGTCATCTTCAAATTTCCCGCTGGTGCAAAAACACGGAAGTGCGCCACAGAGCGCCAGTGGCCGAAATTATATTGCATCCGTAGTGGTTCAGCACTACCATTGAAAATGAATGGGAATCCGTTTAGGGCCGTTTAGCTAAAGAATCCTCGGCCGCCGGCGGAAGACCGGGGTTCGATTCCCCGACGGGGAGGCTCTTTCTTTAGGACGCTGAACTCCTCTCAAAGACTTGGGCTTCGACATGACGCTGTCCAAAGAAACAAGCCCCCAGTGTGACGTTCACGGGGTGGAGCACGCATCCTTTTGTGCTCAGGCACCCTCAACACAATGCTGTGGCCCAAGAGTTTGCGCTTGTGCAGAACCAGTCCTTGTCAGCATAGTGGACAGTATCTCCGCCTGTCATGGGGAAGACTGGGGTTCCGTTCCCCGACAGGGAGGCCTTTTCTTAAGGGTGGCTGAACTCCTCACCCCAGATCAGGCTTCTTCAGCATAGGGCTGTCCAAGGAAACATAGCCACCAATGCAAGATTGGCCTTGGCCTTTCTTGTGGTACAAAGGGCCGCCTTTGCGCTTAATGAGCCTCCTTTTATTGCTGTGGTCCCAAAGATTGCAGTTGTGAAGAGAGGCAAAAAATGACACACGGATTCATAACCACAGCGCTGGAGAGGGTGACCTTAACGCACGCTACGTTCTACGGCTGAAGCAACAACAACCGCCGGTCTACGCTGAGCGACTTCCACAAACGTTCTTCCACAGCTTGTTCTGCAATTCAACAACTCAGTGCAGCTCTGCAAACAGCAGAGCACCCAAAAATAAAGAAAAACTCGCAACAGCTCCTCTCCACGGAAATCTTTAGTAAAAGGCGAAAGATTTATGCGGGATTGAAGAGAAACTCGAGCTGTAGAGCTACCTGGCTGGACCAGAGCACTTCCCCTGACGCACTGCAATGTTCGGCAAGGGTAACTGCATGGCACATTTGGCCTCGTAACCTTACTTTGTTGAAAGGAAGGCATCGAAGCATTATGCAGTACAGAATGTGGTCAGACAGAAAGAGGTGCAGTCTTGGGTTAAGACAAATATATCCACATGTTTACAGCAGCATTGAGGATTAAACAAATAGTAGCGATGTCACCATGCAAAATTATGTGACCAGGCCATCAGACGGCTTAGAGTCCAGTCCTTGGTAACAGCCAAAGGTTTTGAGTGTGACTACAACCAGCAGAAGCTACGGTCTGCCTTCTTGACTGAACTGATCGGCCGTTCTTTTTATTACATGTCTGACTCTGCCTGTCCTCAGAAGGAATGGTTAGGCTTTGGTTCGGTGAGACTGCTGGCAGAAAGTTGCCTCCCACGCTTGACACGTCAGCAGGAGCTCCAGTCCTCGTTAGTATAGTGGACAGTATCTCCGCCTGTCACGCGCAAGACCGGGGTTCGATTCCCCGACGGGGAGGCTCTTTCTTTAGGACGCTGAACTCCTCTCAAAGACTTGGGCTTCGACATGACGCTGTCCAAAGAAACAAGCCCCCAGTGTGACGTTCACGGGGTGGAGCACGCATCCTTTTGTGCTCAGGCACCCTCAACACAATGCTGTGGCCCAAGAGTTTGCGCTTGTGCAGAACCAGTCCTTGTCAGCATAGTGGACAGTATCTCCGCCTGTCATGGGGAAGACTGGGGTTCCGTTCCCCGACAGGGAGGCCTTTTCTTAAGGGTGGCTGAACTCCTCACCCCAGATCAGGCTTCTTCAGCATAGGGCTGTCCAAGGAAACATAGCCACCAATGCAAGATTGGCCTTGGCCTTTCTTGTGGTACAAAGGGCCGCCTTTGCGCTTAATGAGCCTCCTTTTATTGCTGTGGTCCCAAAGATTGCAGTTGTGAAGAGAGGCAAAAAATGACACACGGATTCATGACCACAGCGCTGGAGAGGGTGACCTTAACGCACGCTACGTTCTACGGCTGAAGCAACAACAACCGCCGGTCTACGCTGAGCGACTTCCACAAACGTACTTTCCACAGCTTGTTCTGCAATTCAACAACTCAGTGCAGCTCTGCAAACAGCAGAGCACCCAAAAATAAAGAAAACTCGCAACAGCTCCTCTCCACGGAAATCTTTAGTAAAAGGCGAAAGATTTATGCAGGATTGAAGAGAAATTCGAGCTGTAGAGCTACCTGGCTGGACCAGAGCACTTCCCCTGACGCACTGCAATGTTCGGCAAGGGTAACTGCATGGCACATTTGGCCTCGTAACCTTACTTTGTTGAAAGGAAGGCATCGAAGCATTATGCAGTACAGAATGTGGTCAGACAGAAAGAGGTGCAGTCTTGGGTTAAGACAAATATATCCACATGTTTACAGCAGCATTGAGGATTAAACAAATAGTAGCGATGTCACCATGCAAAATTATGTGACCAGGCCATCAGACGGCTTAGAGTCCAGTCCTTGGTAACAGCCAAAGGTTTTGAGTGTGACTACAACCAGCAGAAGCTACGGTCTGCCTTCTTGACTGAACTGATCGGCCGTTCTTTTTATTACATGTCTGACTCTGCCTGTCCTCAGAAGGAATGGTTAGGCTTTGGTTCGGTGAGACTGCTGGCAGAAAGTTGCCTCCCACGCTTGACACGTCAGCAGGAGCTCCAGTCCTCGTTAGTATAGTGGACAGTATCTCCGCCTGTCACGCGGAAGACCGGGGTTCGATTCCCCGATGGGGAGGCTCTTTCTTTAGGACGCTGAACTCCTCTCAAAGACTTGGGCTTCGACATGACGCTGTCCAAAGAAACAAGCCCCCAGTGTGACGTTCACGGGGTGGAGCACGCATCCTTTTGTGCTCAGGCACCCTCAACACAATGCTGTGGCCCAAGAGTTTGCGCTTGTGCAGAACCAGTCCTTGTCAGCACAGTGGACAGTATCTCCGCCTGTCATGGGGAAGACTGGGGTTCCGTTCCCCGACAGGGAGGCCTTTTCTTAAGGGTGGCTGAACTCCTCACCCCAGATCAGGCTTCTTCAGCATAGGGCTGTCCAAGGAAACATAGCCACCAATGCAAGATTGGCCTTGGCCTTTCTTGTGGTACAAAGGGCCGCCTTTGCGCTTAATGAGCCTCCTTTTATTGCTGTGGTCCCAAAGATTGCAGTTGTGAAGAGAGGCAAAAAATGACACACGGATTCATGACCACAGCGCTGGAGAGGGTGACCTTAACGCACGCTACGTTCTACGGCTGAAGCAACAACAACCGCCGGTCTACGCTGAGCGACTTCCACAAACGTTCTTCCACAGCTTGTT
This sequence comes from Danio kyathit, assembly GCA_903798195.1. Lineage (NCBI taxonomy): Eukaryota > Metazoa > Chordata > Actinopteri > Cypriniformes > Danionidae > Danio > Danio kyathit. The sequence goes on along the minus strand of CAIGQS010000002.1, from coordinate 465,513 downwards.
CTGCAATTCAACAACTCAGTGCAGCTCTGCAAACAGCAGAGCACCCAAAAATAAAGAAAAACTCGCAACAGCTCCTCTCCACGGAAATCTTTAGTAAAAGGCGAAAGATTTATGCGGGATTGAAGAGAAACTCGAGCTGTAGAGCTACCTGGCTGGACCAGAGCACTTCCCCTGACGCACTGCAATGTTCGGCAAGGGTAACTGCATGGCACATTTGGCCTCGTAACCTTACTTTGTTGAAAGGAAGGCATCGAAGCATTATGCAGTACAGAATGTGGTCAGACAGAAAGAGGTGCAGTCTTGGGTTAAGACAAATATATCCACATGTTTACAGCAGCATTGAGGATTAAACAAATAGTAGCGATGTCACCATGCAAAATTATGTGACCAGGCCATCAGACGGCTTAGAGTCCAGTCCTTGGTAACAGCCAAAGGTTTTGAGTGTGACTACAACCAGCAGAAGCTACGGTCTGCCTTCTTGACTGAACTAATCGGCCGTTCTTTTTTTTACATGTCTGACTCTGCCTGTCCTCAGAAGGAATGGTTAGGCTTTGGTTTGGTGAGACTGCTGGCAGAAAGTTGCCTCCCACGCTTGACACGTCAGCAGGAGCTCCAGTCCTCGTTAGTATAGTGGACAGTATCTCCGCCTGTCACGCGGAAGACCGGGGTTCGATTCCCCGACGGGGAGGCTCTTTCTTTAGGACGCTGAACTCCTCTCAAAGACTTGGGCTTCGACATGACGCTGTCCAAAGAAACAAGCCCCCAGTGTGACGTTCACGGGGTGGAGCACGAATCCTTTTGTGCTCAGGCACCCTCAACACAATGCTGTGGCCCAAGAGTTTGCGCTTGTGCAGAACCAGTCCTTGTCAGCATAGTGGACAGTATCTCCGCCTGTCATGGGGAAGACTGGGGTTCCGTTCCCCGACAGGGAGGCCTTTTCTTAAGGGTGGCTGAACTCCTCACCCCAGATCAGGCTTCTTCAGCATAGGGCTGTCCAAGGAACATAGCCACCAATGCAAGATTGGCCTTGGCCTTTCTTGTGGTACAAAGGGCAGCCTTTGCGCTTAATGAGCCTCCTTTTATTGCTGTGGTCCCAAAGATTGCAATTGTGAGAGAGGGAAAAAATGTCACACGGATTCATGACCACAGCGCTGGAGAGGGTGACCTTAACGCACGCTACGTTCTACGGCTGGAGCAACAACAACCACCGGTCTACGCTGAGCGACTTCCACAAACGTTCTTCCACAGCTTGTTCTGCAATTCAACAACTCAGTGCAGCTCTGCAAACAGCAGAGCACCCAAAAATAAAGAAAACTCGCAACAGCTCCTCTCCACGGAAATCTTTAGTAAAAGGCGAAAGATTTATGCGAGATTGAAGAGAAACTCGAGCTGTAGAGCTACTTTGCTGGACCAGAGCACTTCCCCTGACGCACTGCAATGTTCGGCAAGGGTAACTGCATGGCACATTTGGCCTCGTAACCTTACTTTGTTGAAAGGAAGGCATCGAAGCATTATGCAGTACAGAATGTGGTCAGACAGAAAGAGGTGCAGTCTTGGGTTAAGACAAATATATCCACATGTTTACAGCAGCATTGAGGATTAAACAAATAGTAGCGATGTCACCATGCAAAATTATGTGACCAGGCCATCAGACGGCTTAGAGTCCAGTCCTTGGTAACAGCCAAAGGTTTTGAGTGTGACTACAACCAGCAGAAGCTACGGTCTGCCTTCTTGACTGAACTGATCGGCCGTTCTTTTTATTACATGTCTGACTCTGCCTGTCCTCAGAAGGAATGGTTAGGCTTTGGTTCGGTGAGACTGCTGGCAGAAAGTTGCCTCCCACGCTTGACACGTCAGCAGGAGCTCCAGTCCTCGTTAGTATAGTGGACAGTATCTCCGCCTGTCACGCGGAAGACCGGGGTTCGATTCCCCGACGGGGAGGCTCTTTCTTTAGGACGCTGAACTCCTCTCAAAGACTTGGGCTTCGACATGACGCTGTCCAAAGAAACAAGCCCCCAGTGTGACGTTCACGGGGTGGAGCACGCATCCTTTTGTGCTCAGGCACCCTCAACACAATGCTGTGGCCCAAGAGTTTGCGCTTGTGCAGAACCAGTCCTTGTCAGCATAGTGGACAGTATCTCCGCCTGTCATGGGGAAGACTGGGGTTCCGTTCCCCGACAGGGAGGCCTTTTCTTAAGGGTGGCTGAACTCCTCACCCCAGATCAGGCTTCTTCAGCATAGGGCTGTCCAAGGAAACATAGCCACCAATGCAAGATTGGCCTTGGCCTTTGCGCTTAATGAGCCTCCTTTTATTGCTGTGGTCCCAAAGATTGCAATTGTGAGAGAGGGAAAAAATGTCACACGGATTCATGACCACAGCGCTGGAGAGGGTGACCTTAACGCACGCTACGTTCTACGGCTGGAGCAACAACAACCGCCGGTCTACGCTGAGCGACTTCCACAAACTTTCTTCCACAGCTTGTTCTGCAATTCAACAACTCAGTGCAGCTCTGCAAACAGCAGAGCACCCAAAAATAAAGAAAACTCGCAACAGCTCCTCTCCACGGAAATCTTTAGTAAAAGGCGAAAGATTTATGCGGGATTGAAGAGAAACTCGAGCTGTAGAGCTACCTGGCTGGACCAGAGCACTTCCCCTGACGCACTGCAATGTTCGGCAAGGGTAACTGCATGGCACATTTGGCCTCGTAACCTTACTTTGTTGAAAGGAAGGCATCGAAGCATTATGCAGTACAGAATGTGGTCAGACAGAAAGAGGTGCAGTCTTGGGTTAAGACAAATATATCCACATGTTTACAGCAGCATTGAGGATTAAACAAATAGTAGCGATGTCACCATGCAAAATTATGTGACCAGGCCATCAGACGGCTTAGAGTCCAGTCCTTGGTAACAGCCAAAGGTTTTGAGTGTGACTACAACCAGCAGAAG
>CAIGQS010000002.1:347567-457567 GCA_903798195.1 Danio kyathit | reverse complement strand
CCTATGGTCATGACTAAACGGACAAGATCTCAGATACAACTGGAAACATTTTACAAAGTGTTATGACCCGCTTGTTTGAGTCGCAACATAAAAGAGAGATGAACCAACAAAATAGCCTGAATGCAAATTATTTATTATAAAATGTAACTCATAAAACAATCAATCAAAGCAACCAACTAATGTCTAGAGATAATAATGAAGATAAAAAACTTAGGATATAATAACAACATCACTTCAACTACATGATATAAGTAATGCAAAACAAAACCATAAGGTTAAAGAGTCAATGACTATGTTTACATGAACACCAATCATTCAATTTTACTGCGATTAAGACAATACTCTGATTAAGAGTGTACCATGTAAACAGCAATTTTTGATTAATTTAATCAGATTAAGGTCATAATCGAACTAAAGAGAAATCGAATTAAAACATGTGGAGTTTGCCGATTTTAGTCGCATTAATAAAGTGCAGTACATACATGTAAACACCTTAATCGAACTATTACCATCATGTAGGACTTTAAGCCGCTTTTTGCGACAGGGTAGTCGACAGACACACACACGCGCACGGCTGATTGACACGCTTTGCACGCTCTATCGAGTCAGTGCAGACCACAGACACCTATGAGGAGGTTCATTTTCTTCCATTCAGCAAGCGGTATGAACTTTCATTAAAACAACTCTTCCAGCAGTTCATAGTTGCATCCAATATCTCGTTCGTCATGGTGGGCGTTCATAAAATGTTCGTGAATAAAAGTCAAAGTGCCAAACTGCAGTTCAAGTCGACAAATTAAAAATGAAACACCCAAAATTACATGAAACTACAGAGGAAATGCGGATAGCGCGGTGACACAATAACGTTAATCGAATTATGTGCTGTAACACGTAAAACGAAATCATGAAAGTAACACTCCAAAAGCAACTCATGTAAACACCTTAGTCTTTTTTTTCTCTTAATTTGATTAAAGCAAATAATTTGATTGCGGATGTCCATGTAAACCTAGTCAGTGAGATGGCAGGTCTTGACATGGGGACTCCTGAGTTGCCACAGCGTCCTGGGGTAGCTAACACAACAAATTTATATACCCATTGATGAGTAATGAGGGCATCCAATCAGGATTTACCACACAGTCCAATCTGGAGTCTTGGGATCATCACAGTGTATTAATATTGTAAAACTTAATACCTGTCACTCTGCCTAAATCATCAAATATTCATCAAGTTTGTATTCTACTCAAAAAAAGTAAATGTAGTAAACTAGAAAGAATCTTGAACCTAAAAGTAAAGAAACTTTACTAATAAAAGATGCAACACAGGACAATTGAATAAGCGTTCTAAACTTGAGGCCCTGGTATACTGCAAACTAACCGTCCTGGAGCTCCACCATCTTTGATGTGCGGTGTCTTTCCAGTAATTTTTCTCATTCAGGGAGTCAGACAGAACATCATCCAAAACAACACTAGCTACATGAATACACTGGAGAGTGGAGTACAGATGTATATCCGAACCTGTACAATCGCTGGCAAAGAGATTTTTAAGCCGCAGAGGTGCTGTTTGCCAGATGTTTATGAAACTGTTGTTCTCTCAGCCGCCTGATTAAACCTCTTGTCACAGTGTGAACACTTGTATGGTCTCTCCAGTCTAATTTATATGGTGCAGTTTCAATTTTGGAGCTGTAATAAAAGTCTTCTCACACTCAAAGCACATATACTCTTTCACACCAGTGTGGATCTTCATGTGTTCATTAAGATTTGCTGATCGGTTGAAACTCTTCCCACACTGAGTGCATGTGAATGGTTTCTCTCCAGTGTGGGTCTTCATGTGCTTATTAAGGTCTGATGAGTTGCTGAAACTCACCTCACACCGAAGCTGCGGTCACACTATAGTTTGAGCATGCGGAATTCTGTTGTACGACGCTGCAAAAAGGGGCGGGATTAAACAAGATGATTAGACATTAAAAAAAGTGAGCGATTGGTCTATATTTATTTCTGTCCAGAGAGGTCATGTTTTGATCTTCAATTGGTCTCACAGAGTCAAGTGATGCGATTTCACAGGTCAGAGTTTACCAAGCTTGAACTTTGCAAAGAAGTGAACTGCAAATCTTGATGCACAAACTTGCGTTTCCAGTCTGACGCATTCGTGTGCGTATGAATGGAAGTCTAAGGGGAGAAAAGTCCAGTGTGACTGCGGCTTAAGTGCAATCGTATGGTTACTCTCCAGTGTGGATCCTCATATGTTGATTAAGGGATGATGATCGGTTGAAACTCTTCCCACACTGAGTGCAAGTGAATGGTTTCTCTCCAGTGTGGATCATCATGTGTTTATTAAGGTGTGATGATCTGCTGAAACTCTTCCCACACTGAGTGCAAGTGAATGGTTTCTCTCCAGTGTGGATCATCATGTGTTTATTAAGGTGTGATGATCTGCTGAAACTCTTCCCACACTGAGTGCATGTGAATGGTTTCTCTCCAGTGTGGATCCTCATATGTTGATTAAGGGATGATGATTGGCTGAAACTCTTCCCACACTGAGTGCATATGAATGGTTTCTCTCCAGTGTGGATCCTCATGTGTTTATTAAGGTGTGATGATTTGCTGAAACTCTTCCCACACTGAGTGCATGTGAACGGTTTCTCTCCAGTGTGGATCCTCATGTGTAGATTAAGGGATGATGATTGGCTGAAACTCTTCCCACACTGAGTGCATGCGAATGGTTTCTCTCCAGTGTGGATCATCATGTGTTTATTAAGGTTTGATGATTTGCTGAAACTCTTCCCACACTGAGTGCATGTGAATGGTTTCTCTCCAGTGTGGATCCTCATGTGTATATTAAGGTTTGATGATATGCTGAAACTCTTCCCACACTGGGTGCATGTGAATGGTTTCTCTCCAGTGTGGATCCTCATGTGTATATTAAGGTTTGATGATATGCTGAAACTCTTCCCACACTGGGTGCATGTGAATGGTTTCTCTCCAGTGTGGAACCTCATGTGAATTTTAAGATAACGTTTTCTTCCAAAACTCTTTCCACACTGAGTGCAGGTGAAACGATTCTGGTCTCTCTTTTTCAAAATACCATCAGTCTGTAAGTTAGTTTTTTCCTCAAGTTTGACATGATGTTCCTCATTACTCCGCTCATTCTCTTCAATTAGGTCTGAAATGAATAAATAAAACATTAGTCTTCATTAAGTCTTAAAATCTCTCATCAAAAGCTGAAAAGTGAAAAGACACTTTTTGAAAATACGCATAAAAAACATGCGCATAATAACCGAGTAGGATAAACTTTTATTCGATAAGAAAAGATGCGCATAAACTGAAAATGAAAACCCTTTTAGTGAACAAATTCCAGTATGTGCATTAAAAAAAGGTTTGTTATAAGAGATGACGATGAAAATGTGTGTGAATAGATAAACCAGCAGGCTGAGCACACTGTAAAACATCTGAAATGTTGTTTTGGTCATTCTAAAACGCCTCAACCGTTTCAGTATTAATGTATATTATTAATTACCTTCAGAGCGACTGGAGCGTGTCAAGAGCGTCTGTTCTCTGCGTCTCATGGCTTCAAACGCCACCACTTGTTCATTGTGTGTCAATTGTCTTCTGAGGCGCAAGTACATTTAGCCTGTTAAATAAAGAAAAGCTTCTTCTACCGCAGTAAATTCTGTTTTTACTGTTGATATTTGGCACCAGTTTATCAGGAAGTGACGATTTTGTTCTCTTTGATTCACTGGATGGAAACGCTGCTTTATTCGCACGTCTTTTATGAGATATTCCAGTTTTCCAAATAAATTTAATTAGCATTTTTGGATGGAAACATAGCTATTGCCTACATTTCAGTCACACAAAGAACAAAGTCACGTACGAGAATGGCTTGTCCTTTTTTAATGAATAATTAGCTTAAATTCACTGACCTTCGACATGTACTGTAACTAGATTAATGGGATTATTACTCGTTCTAAAAAATATTTGTTAGTTCCGCTTACATTCTAAATGTCATATCAACCTCTACCACTTGATCAATAATAGAGGCAGACACACAAGTGCACTTTTTAATCTATTAAAACTGATCAACGTGTATAAAAGTGGGAACGTGTGTAAAAATTTTATAAACATCACACATTACATTACTTTTTTATTATATGTAAATATTTAAATTCGTTAGATGTAAAATTATGCATTAACTTGAGCAGCTATGTTTTCCCACGCTAACTGTCTCTGTGTTGCTTTTTTAAATATATGGTCATATTTGCTATAACTTTGCATGAGCACATCAAGTTCAGCTGGAGAAAGAAATGCTGGTCTCTTTTTTCAGATGTTGCTATGGTCACTCGTAATATCTGCGCTCCATTGATAATGCCTTTTAATGGTCACAGTGTGCGCGCTTAACTCTGAGTTGGTCTACTCAAAGTTGATTGACCCAACTCAGATCAACTATTCTGAAACCGAATTCTGAGTTTTTAATCTCTCGTAAAGACAACTCAGAGTTCAAGTTTAAACTCCGAGTTGGTTGAACCTTCTTACTGAAACAGGCCCCTGATCTCATATGCTATTGTTTTAGAACCTCCAATTTAGTTGCCTATTGGAGAAATGACCAGGAATAATAAACTGCTACTTGCTCTACAAACAGGTGTGTTTCATGACTATACATACAAAGAAAAATAATAAAATTAGAAAATATGACATTGCAACATCAAGCAGCATTAGGCATGGGCCATTATAAGATTCTGACGCATGATAACCTTGAATACAAATATCACGGTTTCACGGTACTGTGATTACTGCTCTAAAATATATTCTTTTTAAATGTCTTGGTAAAAAAACTAAAACTTTTTACCCATGAACACAATATATTTTCCTTTAAGAAGCGTTTACAATATTTTGGAGCAAATATGTCAGGCTGAATAATTTAAATGAATCATTGACTTCTGCTGTCTTCATTAATTTCAAAAACACAGATTTCTTTACGATTTAAAATGGCATCTTTGGATATCTTTTCTACTGGAGAAACTTAAAACAAAACTTAAAAAAAAAAAACATACATATGTTTTATTATTACATATGCCGTAGGGACGGTATAGCAGAAAATATTGGCTGTTTTAAAACCTTGACTTGGTATACCTTGACGCGTAAACATTTGAGTTTACTCGCTTCATTCACTTGTCAAAATCCGCTTCAATCGCGCGTCAAATTTACGTCAAAACAGATGTGGATTCGCGTCATAGGCAGGGCTTCTGTCTGCCACGTGACTGTAGCTTCGTTGCTAAATGGCTAACATGGATTTAATTGAGAAAATAACTGAGTTTATGTGCTTTATGAAGGCTGAAAAACAGTGTCGATTCACTTGGCGCAAACGTCTGCTGAAGTTTAGATTTTTGAACTCAAGCAATTCGCGCGATAAGTGAATCAAACGCGCAAAACGCATCATTCACGCCGCGGCATTTGTGCCGCAGGATGTCTATTCACTCCTTTGCATTGACTTAACATGTAAATCATTCCTGCTTGACGCTTCTTCCGCGTCTGGTGTGAACGCAGCATAACACAGTTTTTAATGTCTTAAAAATTCGTTCTTTAAAACTTTCAAGCAAAAAGATTCCAATGGCGGCACCTGCTGGTACGTGAAGAATATGGTCAATATTTAGAGAATTTCTGATGAACTTTACACTCAAATGTTTGCATATCATCAGCATGCTGTAATCCATTTCTTAAGCAGCAAAAGTCATTTTTAGACTAGTTTGTGGGCCAGTTGTAGTCAGTGCAATGCTAAACGTTATTGTTCCACTATAATATTTTAGTTTTGTCTCCCGTCGTCTCACAAAAACATCATATAGTTTAGAATACTGTACAATGATTTATAGTAATTATTACTTTAGTATTAATTTCATTCAGCATATTTAATATTGGGGGCATCCATGTTTTTTGACATACTTTAAACACAACAGCCCTGGTAATTAGTTATTATAATGATGATGTAATTCTAACTCAGATACTATCTGTGGGAACTAGTAACAACTACTAGAAACAAGTTGAAACCCATAAAGAAGTTGATGAAAAAAGGGAATTGTACTAAGTACTAAGCCAACACAATTACTGTAATAGCAGATATCTTCTATGAGAATACTGTAGGTCAAATATCATCAGCTCAGTTCAACTTGTTTTAATTGATTGTTTTTGTTTATTTTATATAGCGCCAGTGCTCAAGAACTCTTACAAACAGTAGGAGAACAAGAAAAGCAATAACCTTAAGAAGGTAGAGAAAATGGGAGACTAATAATACATGAAAAGAATGACAAAAAACATTGAGATAAAGTTTGTTTTATATTCGCACATTCAGTCTATCTCATTAATAATATAATCTCAGAAAAGTATTAATTGGAAATTCTAAATAGTAAAATCATATTAGCAGCCAACAACCATTAAAGTATAGCATTGTTCACAGTCAATTGAATAGTGCTAATGTTGTTTTGAAGTCATACTTACATGTGATTTCAGTCCGATTATTCAAAGTACCATGGTAAACAATGTATGGAGCTTTCACTGAACAAATGTGTGAATATAAAACCAACTTTACCTCAATATTAAAGACATGAGAACAAGTAACATGAAAGAAACTCATTCCTGTCTTTCAATGAGTGCTTATGTGTATTTAGGAGAACTAGGCAGCACACTCAGGGCTGCAAGATGGATTTAATTTAGTATTCTTATTATTAAAATATATCTGAATGAGGATCAAATGACTGAGTTGGTTTTCAATCTCAAAGACCAACCTGTTTGTTCCTGCAGATCTTCCTGTTTGACTCTGAATGTTTCTTCAATCTTCACATCTTCACTCTCCTCTTTAATAAACGCCATCTTTATAACAGTGTGGAGATCAGTCGCTTCAGCAGGAGTTTTTCTCTGTGTTTGGACACTTTATCCTGTTTAAAATGAACAAAACAATAAAAATGTCCTGTTGAAATAATAAAATAACTTCTATTCAACACTTGCTTCAACAGTTTCTTTATATGAGAGAAAGTAACTAAAATAAATCAGGTAAAAGGTTTCATTAAAGCACTTATTACACACATTTCTGTTACTTTATTCAAACAATAGCCCTCATTACTTCGAGTAAAACAGTACTACGTTGTAGAAAGGGTTAAACTAATATTGTCAACAGCAGGTAGCATCGGGTGAAAACCTGAAACTTTAATCAATCGATTTATATCTGTGTAAAAGCTTGAACACAAACCTTTCTCCAGTTGAAACACAGCGCGAAGGCGGAGCAGCCTTATGACGTCACACGTCACGCCAAAATAAAAGTCTTTTTTTTTTTTGCCACTAACAGTTGCAGTCATGACTTATTGATAAAATTTTCCCTCGTTTGCAAACTCCATTATAAATGAATCTATTATATAAATTTAAACTGAAATTTAAACTAAAATTTAGATCGTTCAGTAAGGCCAGCAAACATTTGTTCTATTACTCTGTCAGATAATAATGACTGATAATCTATGAAAGAGGAAAGAAAGAGGAAAAATGTACCTTGATGGGCTGAAGAATGCTCAAGGGCAATCAAAGAAAGACAAAAGGCAATTAGATTTTAAAAAGAACGCTCACTCCAGAAGCGGTCTTAGATTATCAAAGGAAAAAAGCGTATGTTAAAAAGATTATTAAGAGCACAAAGAAGGTAGCCTGGCAAAATTTCTGTAGTACAGAATACAGTTTGGCATATGATTAAAGAGATGAATGGAATTGATAGCTCCAGGAAAATACCTGTGATGGAGGAAAATGGGAAGATCGCAATTACAAATAAAGAAAAGGTCTCAATGTTGACTCAATCATTTGCTAAAGCTCACAGCATTGAAAATCTAGATGATGCATTTTTAACAAAACGTCAACAAATTAAGAAATTATATGGAGATGTATGTATGAAAAAGCTAGATTTTAATAGTAGTCTAGATTTAAGTATTTTGAGATGAAAATAGCAATCTGTAATTCGAAGAATACAACACCAGGTAAGGTTATGATAAGTTATCAAATTTTAAAGAAGTTACCAGTTAAAGCATTAGAGACATTGTTAAAGGTAATTAATCGTATATGGATTGAGGGTGTTTTGCCCAAGCAATAGAAGATTGCAGTCGTGCTCCCTTTAGCCAAGCCTGGGAAAGACAAAACAAAACCTAGCAGTTATAGACATATAGCTCTTACATCCACAATATGTAAAGTAATGGAAAAAAATGATTGTGAAGCGACTAAATTATATATTAGAGAAAAGAAAATATTAACAACCTTTCAAAGTGGGTTCAGGAAAAATAGATCCACAACAGATGCCTTGATTTTATTTGAAAATGAAAATTAGAAATATGTTAGAAAAACATATTATAAAATATTTATTTTTCCAAATTTCATTACGAGCTAGCGGGAAATCGTGTCACGTGACGTAACATCCATCGCCGTACTGATCCCTCTTTCAGCGGTAAGTTAATGTAAATATATATAGAATTCTATACAGTATATATTGTGTTCTTCACACCATGTTTCTCTATGCGCATTGCTCACATATCTGGGTTATTATATTTTGATAATAGACGTTAAAATTAAGTGCTAATCTTGCTTGACTTCTGACCAATTCATGTCAAGTTCATATGTTAGCATGTTAGGCAGTAACTTACTTTATTAACGTTACTTTATAAACGTGACTACAAACAGTCTTGGTAGGCAAGTTTATAAGGACAATTTAGCTTCATCTGACAAGATATTTACATATTCGTTTACACATTTAACGTTAGCAGACGCTTTTATCCAAAGATATATAAATATATATATTGCTATTTGTGTTCATTGAATTCATAATGTTCCATAGTTTACTTATTAATTACATTAAAAATGTCTTGGTCTGTTAAATGTTTTTACATTTATATCATTAAATGATTGTGTATGTAAATATGTTTAAAATGTAATTATTCTATGTGCATATAACGTTTTATAAAATGTGTTTTATAGCCTGTAAATAAGTAAATACAGTGTTTTCAATGAAAATGTATTTTATCTAGGATTAATACTAATATTTTTTTTTTCCTTCCAGAAAAAATGATAAAACCAAAACAAAAGCCTTGCCTTAATTGTGAGGCTTTAAATGTGTCAAACTGCAAAACCTGCAGAAAATGTTTTGCTTCCATTGCTGTAAAATCAAGCATCAAGGCAAAACCAAAAACATTGAGGAGTCAGCTATATTACTGTGCACTTTCTGGTTGTCGTCTTCTTTTTGTTTCAGATTACCAAGGCTTTTAAGTCCTAGCTGGCATGGACCTCTCTGCTGAGATTTAACCAGGAATGTTCATTCTTCATTGCAAGCTATAGTATATTCATGCTAGGATTCACCGCCATCTTTTATTGAAGACATTACCTATGTTGTCTCTATGTTGTTTGATTCCTGCTAAAATTTCTGATTTTGTTCATTTGTTTGCACTTGTATGTACTGTACATTGTTTATTTTCTTTAGTGTTGTTATTATCTGATATTATTATTATATATACAGTCTTCCACTGTGCTGTTATTTCACATTCTTATTAAACAGTTGCAGAAATGACCCAGTGTCACGAAGCTCTGTTTCAGTGGATTCATATTATGCTTTTACAACTAAATAAAAGTGTAAACACAGACACAATGTTTGGGATATATTTGATGATCATTCAAACTATTTATTTCATTTAAAAAATTTGTAATCCTTTAAAAGAAAAACAAATACACTTCATTATTTAAAACATCTAAAGCTTTTACAGATAAGTGCAACACGTTTTCACTTCACCTGAAAAGTGATGTGATAGTTTAAAAGGAAAAGGAAAAACAACTCAATGATCAAATTCAAAGTTTTCCCTGTCTTTTTTATGTGATCAGATGAGAACAAGACAGAAGGAATCCACAAATATCCTCAATAGCCTGAAAAAAACACTAAAATAACGGGCTCTGTATGAGAGCTACTCATTAAAGAGAATAAGGCAGCGAGCCTAATTTAAAAACGTTTGCAGTCAAATATGATACAAATTTATTTTAGCAAAAGAAAAAATCTATCTATTTTGGACAGAATTCAGTGTAAAATATAAGACATTATTTATAAAGGCTGACAGGCCTATAGAATTATTTTTAGAGTGTATGAACATGAATAGCAGCTGTTGTTTTTGATCTAACAGCAGCAAAACTACATGCTGAACACTGTGAGTTTGTGTCAGGATGATGATGATACCGACTTTTTAAGCAATGTTAGGCAGTATTACAGGGTGTGATGCCGCTTGGCTACTTTCATAAAATTGCCATCAAACATTTTACATAAAAAATTTCAATGCAAATTATTTTATATTAATGTTTCAATAGGATATGAGGTCTAGTTATCTGCCTATCTCACTCACTATCCTTCAGCTTAGTCACTGATTTATCAGGGATCGCAGCAGCAGCATGAACCACCAATTATTCCAGCATATGTTTTACACAGCGGACGCCCTTCTAGCTGCAACCCAGCACTGGGAAACACTCATACACTCTCACATTACCACATGCACATATACACTACGGCCAATTTAGTTTATCTGTACTGCATGTCTTTGGACTGAGGGGGAAACCGAATATTCACCTAGCTAGTGAAACTAAAACATGTAGTAGAAATGGGTACTTTTACTTAAGGGCACCTATTTTATCCCTTTTTCAAGATTTAAGGTAAGACTTTTGTGTCTCAAGAATGTGTCTGTAAAGTTTTAGCTCAAAACACTTATTAGATTATTTGTTATACCTTTTAGAATGTTGGGATTTTCTGCTTAGTCTTAGTGGATTAAAAGTTTTGATCAACTTCAAATACTGAATGTCTGTGTATGTGAGAGAGAGAGAGAGAGAGAGAGAGAGCAGATATGTTGTTTAAAGTGGAAAACAAGGGAGAAATGTATCAACAAGTCATGACTGCAACAGTAAGTGGCAAAAAAAAAAAGAAGCTAAACAGAAAATACTTTTATTTTGGCGTGGTATGTGACGTCATAAGGCTGCGCCTCTCTCGCGCTACGATTCAATTGAAGAAAGGTTTGTTTTAAAGCTTTTACATGAATATAAACCGATTGTGAAACAAGGAAAAGCAAACAGGAAGAAGACACATTCACAAGAATGAGATTTAATCACACAGCACTCAATAGTACATTACACATGATCAATAAACATGCAGATGGGAGGTGTGAATGTAATAACAACCAGGAGACCATAGAACATGTATTGATGCACTGCCCAATATATCATACAGAAAGAAATAGATTATTCACACAGTTACAGGAAAAACAAGTTGAACCAAACATAAAGAACATTTTAAAGTTGAGCACAGGTGATGTTTGTTTTAGATATCTATATAATTTCTTGAAAGACACAGGGTTGAGACACAGAATTTAGTAGAATAGGAGGGGGGGGGTTGGGTTTGATATATATAAAGGTTTTGTTTTTTGTTTTGGTTTTGTTTTTTTTGTTTTTTTTTTGGTTTGTTTCACTATAAGAAATTCTGGGTTAGTTAACTCCTGATCCACACTCCAATCCAGATGGTGGCGGTAATGCACCAAAAAGCTGGTTGCCAACCGCCATAAAAACTACAAGAAGAAGAAGAAGAAGAAGAAGAATAAACCGATTGATTAAAGTTTCAGGTTTTTCATCCGCTAAATGATGTACCTGCTGTTGACAATATTATTTTAAGCCTTTATTCAACGTAGTATTATTTTACTCGGAGTAATGAGGACTATTGTTTGAATAAAGTAACAGAAAAATGTGTAATAATAAGTGTTAAAGTAATGTCATTCCATTCGAAGTATACATCACTATATATAAGAAATGGAGTACTGGTTTTAATCAGCTCATTTGTGGCTATCATATTACTCTCATATAAAGAAACTGTTGAAGCAAGTGTTGAAGAGAAGTTATTTTGTTTCTGTTCATTGTTTTATTTATTTTAAACAGGACATTTTTATTGTTTTGTTCATTTTAAACAGGATAAAGTGTCCAAACACAGAGAAAAACTCCTGCTGAAGCGACTGATCTCCACACTGTTATAAAGATGGCGTTTATTAAAGAGGAGAGTGAAGATGTGAAGATTGAAGAAACATTCACAGTCAAACAGGAAGATCTGCAGGAACAAACAGGTTAATTTTCATTCTTAAAGACCAACTCAGTCATTTGATCCTCATTCAGATATATTTTAATTATAAGAATACTAAATTAAATCCATCTTGCAGCCCTGAGTGTGCTGCCTAGTTCTCCTAAATGCACATAAGCACTCACTGAAAGACAGGAATGAGTTTCTTTCTTCACTTGTTCTCATGTCTTTTGTCATTCTTTTTATGTATTATTAGTCTCCCATTTTCTCTACCTTCTTATGGTTATTGCTTTTTTTGTTCTCCTTCTGTTTGTAAAGCGTCCTTGAGCACAGGCGCTATATAAAATAAATTAAAACAATAAATTAAAGAAGTTTAACTGAACTGATTTGCATATGTCACGTTGATCTCAATTCCCTTTTTTCATCAACTTATTTATGGGTTTAAGCCTGTTTCTAGTAGTTGTTACTAGTTCTCACAGATGGTATCTGAGTTAGAATTACAGCATGGTTTCCGCTACATTCATTCTTCCATGGCGGGGTGCCACACCAAAATTCATCCCGCCACGGCTATATTACAGCTTCCCATTCAAAACATTCAGTCATTGTTGTTGTTTTTTTAATAGCGGGTTATAATCGCACCAAAACGTATTAAAAGGTAAGTGAATTATAACAGCGCAAACTTTTCTTTAACCGTAGTAGTGCTGTGTGTCATTTGTTTAACCCTTTACGGTGACATGCTGGCTGACTGACAGGTGCGTGAGACGTGAGACCAGCAAACATGACGTATAGCTTTCAGTTTAGATGAACACAGTTTCCATAATTATACTTTATAGATAAAGGTCTATGGTTCTGCATACAATGACTTTATCTGGCTGGAATTTATAGCGGTTTCACTTTACTTCAGGACTGTTCAGCTACTTCAGCTGTTTCACTTTACTTCAGGACGCATTAATGCCGCTCTGTAGGTCTATCGGAGACATTCATAAATATTCCTAGCAAATCTAATAAATGTTGGAGATGTACTCGTCACATAAATGCACTAAATCGCACTTGAGCAGCGTATAT
The DNA here is from genome assembly GCA_903798195.1 of Danio kyathit. Taxonomy (NCBI): domain Eukaryota; kingdom Metazoa; phylum Chordata; class Actinopteri; order Cypriniformes; family Danionidae; genus Danio; species Danio kyathit. The sequence continues at coordinate 444,412 of CAIGQS010000002.1, read as the reverse complement.
TTCAGGGTGTGAAGTTGTGCACGAACAGAGGGAATTAGCGCGCAAGCAGAGATTCGCATGCTCGTATTACATAAATGCGATCTCGACGTGTAACACTGCGCTCACAACATGTGTCATTGAAATAACACCCATAGGTAGTTGGTACATCTGTGTAAAAGTCCTGCCGCCACAGCTGGAAAAAATCCTAGAAGAAACACTGTACAGCATTATTATAATAACTAATTACCAGGGTTTAAAATGTCGTAAAATCCAAAATGTAAATTTTAGGCCTTAAAAGTCTTAAATTTACTGAAATATTGTGTTGTAGATCTTAAATCTTTTTAAACAAGTCTTCATTTTCCTTTGTTCATGTTTTGCTACCCAATCTGACCAAAACCCATACAATCACCAACAATCATCTCAATAAAACTTTCAACTTTTTATTCTAAAAGGTCATTTTAACTCTATTTATCATGATGATTTAATCATTTTCCTTACAATAACATTTGTTTAAACGTGCTCCATGTATTAACTGCTGAGGACATCGACCTGGACAGATTGTTGTGTATAGATTTAGTTTATTAGAGTTTTTAAAACTTTTGTTTTTTTTCATTTTAAAGTAAGTTTATGTTGGACAAAAGTGTGTAGATACAAGTAGAGCTCTCTTGTTTTTACACAATATTTAAAATCTTTTGCTAAGAAATATCTAAAATATTGTAATTTATTATTATCATGTATTGTTGTTTTATTAAATGTATTAAATTATAATATATTTTGATAGGGCAGATAAAAGTCTTTTCCATCTAGGCCGTTTGAAAAATTCCTTAGACTTATGAGTCTAAAATTTCATTCATGGTGGTCTTAAAAATCTTAGATTTAACTTGGTGAAACCTGCAGAAACCCTGGTTTAAAGTATGTCAAAAATATCAAACATGCTGAATGAAATGGACACTAAAGTAATTAATTGTTATAAAACATTGTACAGTATTCTATATGATGATGTTGTGGGACGACGTGAGACAAAACAAACAAATTATAGTGGAACAATAACATTTAGCATTGCACTGACTACAACTGGCCAACAAACTAGTCTAAAAGTGACTTTTGCTGCTTAAGAAATGGATTACAGCATGCTGATGATATGAAAACCTTTGAGTGTAAAGTTCGTCAGAAATTCTCTGATTATTGACCATATCCTTCATGTACCAGCAGGCGGCGCCATTGGAATCTTTTTGCTTGAGCCTTTTTTTAAAGGATGAATTTTTAGATCGGAAAAACAGTGTTATGCTGCTTAGGCATGGGACGATAACCGATTTCAAGGTATACCACGGTTTGGAAAAGTCAAGGTCTTAAAACCGCCAATATTTTCTGCTGTACTGTCCCTACGATATATATGTAAGGTTTTTTTTTTACATTTTGTTTAAGTTTTTCAGGACAACAGTATCGCCAGCAGAAAAGATATCCAAAAGATGCCGTTTTAAATTGTAAAGAAATCTGTGTTTTTAAATCTAATGAAGACAGCAGAAGTCAATGATTCATTTGAACTATTCAGCCTGACATGTTTACTGCTCCAAAATATTATAAAAGTTTCTCAAAAGAAAATATATTGTGTTTAAAGGGGAAAAGTGTTTGTTTTTTACCCAGACATTTAAAAAGAATATATTTTAGAGCAGTAATCACAGTACAGTGAAACCGATATTTTTATTCAAGGTTGTCATACCATCAGAATCTTATACTGGCCCATGCCTATTGCTGCTTGATGTTGCAAAGTCACATTTTCTAATTTTATTCTTTTTCTTTGAATGTATAGTCATGAAACACACCTGTTTGTAGAGCAAGTAGCCGTTTTATTATTCAACGACTGAAATTCTAAAACAATAGCATATGAGATCAGGTCACTACTATGACATGATTGACAATTGTCGCTGTTCGTCATTGTACTCTGGTTATCCTGAGAGCTGATGATGAGTAGTTTTAGGGCTTTTCACACTTGAAATTGTTAACCCTGGGTCATTCTAACCCTGGATAAACAGAATCCTGGGTTATTTGTAATCATGTTCCACACTGCTCATGCTATACCTGGGGTTAAAAAATAATCCTGGGTGTTCATTAATAGACGTTTCACATTGGCAAACCCCGGGTTAACATTATTATTTGTATATTTACGTTGTCACTGTTCCTGATTGGACAAACAGCAGGTCACCTTTTTAGATGGGATTTCTGCATCTTGTCAGGTATATAAAATGTCACCACGTAGGTCTTCAGTTAAGTCTCAGGACATGCACAAAGGCAAGAAAACAAAGACAAAAGTACAAATGAATGAAAACAAGTAGCATAGTATGTAATTTTGCCATCTCATCACTCCAGTTTACAGCAAATGTGGCATTAAGCATTTGCATAAGTTATATACAATAATGCAAACTCACAAATATAAGCGTGAATTATGCGTACTTGCTATGAACATGCAGGATTTGTGTCCATTGAGTCTTCCAAGCAGGTTAAAAATGTTTAAATCCAGTAAAAGATGCACATGATCCCTCACACAACACAAGTAATCTAGAGCGAGTGCATTTGATCATTTGCATTTAAAGCCACAGGCACAACACAAGCTTGGTTTTCCTCTGACCCCCAAAATTAAATATTCTGCAAGGTATATGATCTGATTTTGAGCTGAAACCTCAGACACATTCTGGGAAAACCAAAGCCTTATTTTACATCTTGTATAAAAAGGTTCATAATAGAAACCCTTAAAAAGCAAAGGTCTGAAACTCACTTGCCAGAGGGCCGCAGTTCTGCATAGTTTAGCTTCAACCACCTCCAACTCACCTCTGCTTAATAGTCTCTAGTAGTCTTAAAGACCTTGATTAGTTGGATCAGCTGTGTTTGATTAGGGTTGGAGCAAAACTGTGCAGAGCTGCTGCCCTCCAGGAATCGAGTTTGAGACCTGTGAAATGAAAATAACCTCACCATTTAGTCTCCCTCGTGTGGTTTTAAACCTTTATGAGTTTCTTGATCCTGAGAAGATATTGTGAAAAAACGCTGGCTTTCTTTGTGTTCTAGAAGAAAGGAAATGTTTAAAACCACATGACGCAGAGTAAATGATAAGGTCATTTTCATTTTTGGGTGAAACGTCCATTTCATGCTTGTCACTTTGTGTCTTCATACTAAAGTTTTATTTCATTTTTTTAAGGCCTGATGGTGCTGAAAGAAGAGACTCATCAACAGAATGAAATGGAAGAGAAACAGCAGTTTGAGAAACCCCAAGAAATAATGACTGATGAAAAACCCACACTGTCTAAAAAGACTTCATCACACATAAGACCTCGAAAATCCAAATCTAGGTGTAATTTCACTTGTCATCAATGTGGAAACCGTTTCAGCCGAAAACACAACCTTCAAGTTCACATGAGAATTCACACTGGAGAGAAGCCTTTCAGCTGTAAAGAGTGTGGGAAGAGTTTCAGTCAAAAGTCAAGCCTTAATGTTCACATGAGAGTTCACACAGGGGAGAAACCTTACACCTGCAAACAGTGTGGAAAGAGTTTTGCTAAAGTCCATGACTTTAAATCCCACATTAGAGTTCACACTGGAAAGAGGCCGTACACATGCCAGCAGTGTGGGAAAAGTTTCTATAATACAGTAAACCTTGCAGTGCACATGATAATTCATTCTGGGGAGAGGAAGTACAAATGCCAACAGTGTGGAAAAAGCTTCTATCATGCAGGAAACTTTGCAGGGCACATGAGAATTCACACTGAGGAGAAGCCTTACTCTTGCCCTCAGTGTGGAAAGAGTTTTAAGCAAAATGGCACCCTTAAGAACCACATGAGAACTCACAAAGGAGAGAGAATTTATACTTGCACACAGTGTGGGAAAAGTTTTGCTCAAAAACAAAGCCTTGACGCCCACATGAGGATTCACACTGGAGAGAAACCTTACACATGCACAAAGTGTGGTAAAAGTTTCACACGTAAAAGCACACTCAATAACCACATGAGAACTTACACTGGAGAGAAGCCGTTTGCATGTGCTCAGTGTGGAAAGAGCTTCACAACTAAATATAGCCTCATGAACCACATGGATGGTCACACTGGAACCATAGTGTTCACATGTGATCAGTGTGGAAAGAGTTTCACACGCAAAGACTACATTAAGCAACACATGAAGACTCACTCAGGAGAGGATCATTTTAGATGCAGTGAGTGTGGAAAAGGCTTTAAACATTAAAGAAGTCTCAGCACTCACATGAAGCTTCACAATGGAGAAGCAGAGTTCTTAAAATTGAAATGATGATAGGATGAATCCAATCAGATGATTCCTAACTCCTATAAATAACCAGAGTTTCTTACCTCAGTTATCTTCGTCTTGAAGAATCCCCTTCCCACCCCTACTCCCCCTCCTTTCTAGATTGTGTGACACAACGGCCTAGTGATTAGCAATGTTTAGCCATCTGTTTATCTGTCATTAGCCAGAAACAAGTCAGGGGAGTTCATCGACCTGAGCTCAAACTCCCTTCTTGCCCTGCTAACGGGAGTGAGCCCAGGATCTTATGAGCCCAGGGCTCTCTCCCGGGACAGCATGCCAAACACGCTTTATTATCAATCATCAGTTAAGAGTGAACTATTGAATACATGTCAAGTTACTGAAAATGAAACCCTTTGAACACCTGAAGATTTAAACTGAAAAGAGGTAAAGATTTTCGGTAACTGTTTTGTAGTGTAGATTAGGGGTCACAGCTCAGTACCAGGTTGTGAGAGTTGCTATCAGGCTGCAAGAACACAAAAATAACTCTATATGTGTTTCAACTTCATCATGAACCAATAAACATATTTGTGCACACTGCACACTTCAATCAAATGGTCGGCTCTGAAAAGAGAATGAGAAAGATTAGGAAGGAGAGAATGTTTGGGGAGATGCAGGGAACACTGTCCTACACCCTTAGGTTGTGTTTTTGATCATTCACATTGTTTGATCGTCACTCTCGTGAACAAACACAGATTTGCCTCCAATTTTGGGCTTTTGTCTGCAATTTCACAAAACCTGGTGGCAAATGAAAGTCTGGGCTAAACTCGTGCAGATTAAACTTGGGATAAAGCAATGAGAGTGATGCAGGCTCCCTAAAGCCCTGTTCAGACTACACAATGTCATTTTTCAGTTACAACAGTCACTGTTTCAGATTATGAGATTGTTTTGACTGAATAAAGTCTTGATGTGTTGTGGGTAACAAAGGAAGAGTTTAGTTTCAAAAAGCTATACATTTATTTTGAATAATTTGACAAAAAAAACAGTGAAAGATTCTGTAGCCAATTGGTTGCCTTGAAATATGAATGCATCTGAGTACTTTTGCACCAACACAAATAAATCGGTGTATGGGAAACCCAGTGTCCCAGTGATTTGTGTGCTTGCATGCTAATTCCATTACTCAACAAGCTTTTGTAGCACTTGAAGCTATCTGTTAGTTTGATTATTATTTATATACAATACATATTGTACTGCTAATGTGCACTGATTGATGCTAATGTGTGCTGTCTGAAAGTGCTGTGTGTAGGTTATAGTTTTAGGCTTATATTTTTAAAGCAAATAATTGATTATATATATATATATATATATATATATATATATATATATATATAAAATGAGCAGCAGCTTTTAGTTTAAAAATGGCAACAATGAAATAACAGTTGACAGCAGCACAGTAATGTACACAGTAATCATATAGGATGAGGTATTCTAAAGAAGTGAGTCTTCAGTTTATATACATTTATGTGTAATTTTATTGTATTTGGAAATGTCTCCCTTTTTTCTTTTCATAGATGGTGCATTGTATTACGTACGGCACAGAGGCACTAAAAAGAAATTCAGCCAAATGTATGAAGGTATATTTTGTGCGAAACTCCCAAGCAGCTGTGAAGTGTAATTTGTAGTTGTAAAGAATAGCCACAAATGTGTATCAGTAAATTTGTACTCTCAGAACAAATTTGCAAATGTGTAGGTATTTTTTTGTCTCCTACAAACACAACGCAACATTTACACCTTTTCAAATCCTTCAGTGCAGGTGCACAAATCTCACCGGACAAATCACAAATACAGAAACTCATCCTCTCATGTTCTTTGCTACTATTGTTGCAGTGAATATGGTGCAAAACACATTCACACACCTGCATCCAGAAATGTGAAGTCACAGACAAAACCTGCACATCTGTAGATTAGAATGTGTATCCACGCAAAGAGAGCTGAACCCGTGTAGAACGCTTGATTAATTTTTTTCTAAGCACAAACACAAATATGTTACTGCAACCTCTCAAATCTGCCACTACGAGTCTCAAGCGCTGTTTTTCACTTGCAAATCTACGTTTCGCGCTCTCGCTCTTTTGCACAAAACATCACTGTGATATTTGGTGCAAAACTGACTTGTGTATCTGTCAATCAAAATGCGGGCTCTCAGAGAAATTCAGCCAATAGAGGATGGGGCGTGACGTCACCGCTCTAGCGTTGCAGCGGCTGATCTTCGAAACCGAAACCCCCGAGATTTGTGTTCGACTGTTCCCTGCTTAACTATTTCATTGTAGGAGCAAACATACCTAAAGAAAGCAGTACGTTTGAAACTTTAATAACCATTAAAAAGTACGCCAGATGGATACCTTTCTACTCCAGGAAGCCACAGCATACAGCCTGAAGAAGGAAGAGGACGCGGTCAGTTTGAAATGTGAGTATTATAAATCAAAGACAGTTCCTTGTGTTAAACTCGCATTTGTTGAGCTACTGTACAGTGCTCTGTAGAATTGCTGAGGGTGTAAAGGGGCTTTAAATTATAGTCTATATTATCTTGCTGTAAATGTTGATTATGTAATGTTAGGGTCTCCAGTAAGCACACATAAAGTAACATTTCAAAAGTAAATTTACATAAAAAAGATTATCACATGTCTGACAGAAAAATATGTGAAGTATTGCAGATTACAAGATTTACAGACACCTGAGTGATGTATTTGTGCTGATGTAGAATCTGTTGTCAATTGACTGTTGTCAAAACTGTTTAAATTAGATACATGTAATTTTAATAAATGAGAATAAAGGGTCATTTGTTTAATCTCAGTGTTGTGTTGTTGGACTCATTAATCATCAGACTTTAATCATGTACTTAACTTGTTTATTAACAACTCTCAACTAACTGCTTCCAGGTCTGTTTTCTTGCTCTGATCTCCCGAAGTCTCGCTCTTCTCGCGATATCACTATACTACATCCCTCCCATCATTAGTATTAAAGAACTTTAAATAGCACCAAATAACAAATTATCTCAATAAACTTAAACCTCTTTGTTACTGTTACTCAACCTCTTTTTAAGGCTAAACTGAACAACAATCAGAAAACGGGGCCTACTTAAACATCTCCATAATCATGTCCTTGAAACAAGCAGGTTTCTTAACCACTCTATCACTACGAGTAGTCACAGGCATGTTAGTAGTCTCTGGTACTGTGCTAGTTCTCTCTGGTATTGCAACAGATGAACTCTGGGATTGATCCGAAACATCTGACTTCAACAATGTCTCTTGAGCTCCTTCATCACTCCAGTTTTCAGCAGAATCTGGCATGCTGATCTCCAATGGAACAGGTACATGACGCATGTGTTTTACATTTCTCACAATCCTGGATCCATCTTCTACATTGACAATTTCAAATGAACTGTCTGACGTATGCTTCAGCAATACATAGCAATTGTGTCTCTATATTTTGAGTCTAGCTTTCCATCTTCCATACTCGCAACATATACTATGTCTCCCAACTTAAAGTTGTGTTCTTTAGCTCGATTTGTCATGTCTGCATACTGTTTCATTTTTTCTTTGTAGATTTTATGATGATTTTCAATGTCTTTTGTGTCTCGACTGTCGGTGATGAGGCTAGGTAATTTTGTGCGAATGTCTCTTCCGAACATTAGATTAGCTGGTGTCTCACCTGATGCTCTGTGTGGTGTTGATCGATAAGCAAGCAGAATCTTTGATAATTCCTCCCTCCATTTTCTTCCTTCACTTTTAGCCGCTTTGAAGGCTTTCTTCAGATAGCGATGGAATCTTTCGATTTTACCGTTACTTTTAGGATAGTATGGTGAAGCTTTGATGTGCTTAACTCCACTAGTTTTCAGGAATGCTTCGAAGACTTTTCCCACAAATTGCTTGCCGTTATCCGTCACAACCTCCAAGGGATACCCAAATCGGGCAAAGATTTTCATCATTTCCTTGGTAACAGTCTCCGAAGTTATGTCATTTATGACTACTGCTTCCGGACATGATGTATAGTAGTCTATAACAGTGAGTAAATACACATTCTCGATAGGACCCACCAAATCAACACCTAGTTTTGTCCAGGGCCTAGGTGGAAGTTCTAATGGATGCAGCGGTTGATCTTCGTGCAAAGGTTGGTTCAGTACACACGCATTACAATTTCTGATCATTCTTTCTACGTCCATGTCCATGTTAGGCCAATAGAATTTGCTTCTCAAAAATTGCTTTGTGCGAACAATACCCTGATGTGTTTCATGTGCTATTTTCAGAGCTTGTTGAATATGTGCAGAAGGCAGAACTATTCTATTTCCCCTCAGCAAAAGGCCATCATAAGCTGATAGCTCGACTGCGCACTGCTTGTATGGCTGTAAGATTTTAGGTAGTCCAGCAGGCCACTGTCCTGTCTCCACTATGGAAAGCAGTTGTGTCAACGTAGTATCTTTCACTGTAGCACTTTTGAGATTTTCCAGAAATAGGGCTTGAACATCCATCAGATTTACAGTAAGCACTCTGTCCATATACTCATCCACATAACTGTTGTCTTCCGTCTCTGGTAAAGGAAGTCTGGAAAGTGAGTCTGCAACATTGGCTTTACCAGCAATGTGTTCAATCTTATAGTCGTATGGACACAGTCTCAATCCGAGTCTTTGTATTCGTGGAGGTAAAAGCTTTGACTTTTCTGGATTAAGCATATAAATGAGAGGTCGGTGATCTGTCTGAAGGGTAAATGTGCCTCCCCGTAAATATGCTCTAAAGTGTTCGACTGCCCATACACATCCTAGGGCTTCGCGTTCTATCTGAGAATAACGCCGTTCTGTGGGTGTCAGTGAGCGGCTTGCATATGCTACTGGTTTCTTGGTTCCATCTGCTTGGGTCTGAAGCAAAACTGCTCCCAGTCCAACAGGACTTGCATCACTTATCACAAATGTTTGTGCATTTATGTTGAAGTATGCTAGGCATGGTTCACTAACCAATTCCTTTTTGAGGCCTTTAAATGCATGTTCTGCTTCAGATGACCACTGCCACTCTTGTCCTTTTCTGGTGAGTTTTCTGAGAGGCTCTGACAAATTTTCATAATTAGGCACAAACTTCATCAAAAATCCACAAGTGCCTAAAAACGAACGTAACTGTGCCACATTTCTGGGTCTTGGGGCATTACCAATTGCTTCTATCTTCCGTGGATCTGGTTTTATTCCATCAGCTGAGACGACATGACCCAAAATCTCAATCTGTTTGGGTCCAAAGAAACACTTTTCCTTATTCAGTGTGAGTCCTTTCTCTTGAAGTCTTTGAAAAACCTTTCTCAGTCTTTGTTCCAGCTCCTTTTCATTTTCCGCAAACACTACCATGTCATCCATGTAGCACACCACACCTGGCGTCCCACATAACATATAATCCATGGCCTTCTGGTATGCTTCAGGAGCACTACACAATCCAAATGGTACCTTCTTAAAACGGTAGCATCCTCTGTGTGTGATGAATGTGGTCATTAGTCTGGATTCAGGTGCTAGATCAACTTGCCAAAAACCTTTACGGGCATCCAGTTTAGCAAACACTTTTGCTCCCTGCATTGCTTGCAGTATATTATCTATTGTTGGTACCGGGTGTCTTTCTCGTATCACTGCTTTGTTCACTTCTCTTAGGTCTACACAAAGTCTCACTTCTTTAGTGTCCTTTTTTGGAATGAGAAGAATGTTGGACACCCATTCAGATCCTTCATGCACTTCCTCTATTATTTCATCTTCCAGCATTTTATCTAGCTCCTGATTCACAGCCTCTATCATTAAATAAGGTACTCTCCGTAAAGCTTGAGCTACAGGTTTGATCTTTTCATTCACTGATATCTTATGGCTGTAACCTGTGATTTTTCCCAGTCCTTTAAACAAAGACTGATATTCAGTCTCCAGTTACAAAAATCTTTCAGATGAATTTTCAATCGGTCTGACCTGATCTGCAGAATTCAGAATCTTTAAGTCAAAACAGGACTGTCTTCCCAACAGCGGCTCTACGTTTCCTTTGATTACAAAAATGTCATCTTTTATGTCATTACCATTCCATTCTATCTGGGCTTCAAAAAATCCCACACAGTGAAGAGGGTGCGTTTGTGCATATGCATAGAATTTTCTCTTGGTTTGTTTCAGTTCAACTTGTGCAAACAGTTTTTGATACAGTTCTTCCCCAATGAAATTTCTTCCACTTCCTGTATCTATAATCATCTTCATTTTTTGTCCATTAACTCTAATGGTCTCTTTTCCTTCTGAATCAATTGAATACACAAAGTCATCAGAATCAGAACTGTCATTTACTGCTCTTACGGGTTTGTCTTTATGGTCTATCTTGTCTTTGGCTTTATTTCTGTGACTTTTGTCCTCCTTTCTTTCTGCAAACTCGTGCATAATGACCCGTTCTTTTGCAGTACAGGCAGGTTGCAGATTTTGCACCACAGTCATCTGCTTTATGTTTTGTCAATCCACATCTGTAACACTTGGTGTCGCTGTTACTCTTCTCAGGTCGCCCTCTGTTGACATTTTGCTTCATTTTTGTGTCTGCTGTTCTTGCAGCTTTCGTGAAGTAAACGTGATTGTCTTTTTCTTTAGCACTGTTTTCTGAGAGCACTTTAGATTCAGCTTGGGCTGATTCACAGATTCTAGCAATAGTTAATGCTCTTTCCAGTGTAAGCCCTTCTTCTTGCAACAGTTTATCTCTTAACCGTCTAAGTGCACATTTCTCCACGAGTTGATCTCGTATCAAATCACTTTCTAAAGCGCCGAACTCGCATGATTTTGCCAGTTCCCTTAACGCATTCACAAATGCGTCAATCGTTTCATCATGTAGTTGAGATCTCAGTCTAAATTTGTGTCTTTCAAGCACAACATTTTTTCGTGGAGTAAAGTAAGCGTCTAGGGCAGCTACAGTCTCGGTAAATGACTCTTTAGGTCCCGGGAGGTTTGCAAAAATCCTCTGCACAGGTGCCCCAATGCAATGCAAAAAGGTAGCACGTCTTACCGCATCAGCAGCATTGACAGCTCCGCTAGCCAACTCAAAAAAACTGTAAGAGTCTTTCCATATTTTGTATTCTGCATACAAATCCGAAGCTCCGAGGTTCAGTGGAATAGGCGGCGATAACTGTGCCTGAGCAACAGGTCTTGGCGGCGTTTGCGCCCGTGCAGCAGCGTCGTTTTCCATGTCAAGACCGCCCGTCCATCAGATCGCTTCCAAGATTAAATTGTAATCATAAAGTGTTCATCCTCGTCGCCATTTATGTTGTGTTGTTGGACTCATTAATCATCAGACTTGAATCATGTACTTAACTTGTTTATTAACAATTCTCAACTACCTGCTTCCAGGTCTGTTCTCTCGCTCTGCTCTCCCGAAGTCTCGCTCTTCTCGCGATATCACTATACTACAGATCCAATCCAATGTTGCTTTGAAAAACTGGCTCAAAAAGGGAGCTGGATTACGTGATCACGGATAGCAAAAAAAGGATTACTAAATCTGGATCAATTTTATCCGGATTAAACCTTTTGAAAAACTGGGCCCAGGTATAGCTTGAGCAATGTGGACCGTGATTTCAGATAACCCAGGATTCTGTTTATCCAGGGTTAAGAATGACCCAGGGTTAACAATTTCAAGTGTGAAAAGGCCTAAGAATGCTCAGCATCACCTCTCAGGATAAACCGAGTACAATGACAAACAGCGACAATTGTCAATCATGTCATAGTAGTGACCTGATCTCATATGCTTTTGTTTCAGAACTTCCAGTTCAGTTGCCTATTGGAGAAATGACCAGGATTAATAAACGGTCACACTAGTTGCTCTAAAAACATGTGTGTTCATGACTATACATAAAAAGAAAAATAATAAAATATGACTTTGCAACATCATGAAACATTAGGCATGGGCCAATACAAGATTCTGATTGTATGACAACCTTGAATAAAAATATCACGGTTTCACAGTACTGTGATTACTGCTCTAAAATATATTCTTTTAAATGCAGTAAACATGTCAGGGTAAATAATTCAAATGAATCCTTGACTTCTGCTGTCTTCATTAGTTTCAAAAACACAGATTTCTTTACGAATTAAAACAGCGTCTTTGCATATCTTTTCTGCTGGAGATACTGTTGTCCTAAAAAACTTAAAACAAACATAAAAAACCCTTACATACACAGCAGGAACGGTACAGCAGAAAATATTGGCGGTTTTAAAATCTCGACTTTTCCAAACTGTGGTATAGCTTGAAAACGGTTATCGTCTCAAGCCTAAGCAGCATAACACTGTTTTTAGGATCTAAAAATTATTTCTTTAAAAAAAAAGTCTCAAGCAAAAAGATTCCAATGGCACCACCTGCTGGTACGTGAAGAATATGGTCAATACTGATGAACTTTACACTCAAATGTTTGCATATCATCAGCATGCTGTAATCCATTTCCAGAGGTGGAAAGTAACGAATTACATTTACTCACGTTACTGTAATTAAGTAGTTTTTTTGAGAATTTGTACTTTTTAGAGTAGTGTTTAAAATCTGTAATTTTACTTTTACTTAAGTATGATTTGCCTAAAGTATTGTACTTCGCTACATTTTAAATCATATCCGTTACTGAGTAAAAAATAAATATATAAAGAAATGCAACGAAAAAAAAAAAAGGAAATCGCGCCCGGAAGCCACGTCACTGCAGCAGCAGCGTGAGAAAAATCAGCGGTAAACTTATCTATTTACTGTTGCTGGAGTTGGATTTATCGCCGGAGTTTAGGAGGTTTATCAGCATAATGATTGTCAACTCCAGCAATGACAAGGTAAGCTACTGTATATGACTCATTATTAATTTTACACTTCACTGCACTTGACCCGCGATATAAAGATCATTACTATGCAGAAATAAAGCAGCGCGCACATGATATGATCCAGACCATGGTGAGTGCGGGGAGACTTTTTTTTCCCATTCGCAGAAAAAAAGCTGAAGCAGCGCATAGCGCAGAAGCAACTCGCAGACGTTTGCCTACCGAGTGCATCAGCAGCGCGCACCTTATTTCTGTCTGTTCTAGTTACCTATCTGTCTTTCTATTTTTCTTTTCGTCTATACCAGGGCCCGCGGTAACTTTATCACATGTTGTTTAGTGTTTCCTTAACCTGCAACTCTTCATTTGACAAATTATATATATCACGAAGAACTGTATTCTCAAGCTTTATGAGAAGTGTCATTCATGTCTTTTCAGGTGCACTCAGAGGACAATCACCTGTTATATCATGTCATTTAGTTTTTATTGTCAGCATGATGTAGCCCTTTGTAATAATATTTATACAATATAGTTGTAATGACATGTTTACATGATCAAACTAGTGTGCAGCTTAAGCAAAACCAACACTAAAACAATTTTAAATTTGCTTGTTTTTGTACTTTGGGCCAAAACAAGTAGTTTGTTGCATTTTTAATAGTTTAAGTTCATTTCATCGACTATAGAACAATCAGTGGTGAACTCCAATTAAGCTGCTGAAACATCTCAAGAATGATCAGTGGAAACAGAAAGGCAAAGGCTGTGAATACTTCTGTACATGTGATTTTTCAGGTTTTTTATTTTTAATAAATTTGCAACAATTTCAAAAAATCTTTTTTCACATTGTCATTATGGGGGATTGTGTATAGAATGTTGAGGAAATAAATTAATTTAATCCATTTTGGAATAAGGCTGTAACAAAAAAAAATGTGTAAAAAATGAAGCGCTATGAAGATATATTTAAAATAAAATACAGTATGTCAAATGATCTGATCTCTGTGTGGAGCACTGGCTGTTGTCAGACTCCTTTTGCAAACAAAAATCTCAGAATAATTACAATTATTAGCAAAATGTATTTGAAAACATAGACATACTATTGAAAATTCATACTTTAATTCATAAGAGTCATACTTCTGTGGTTATTTTGGTTAAAGTAACCTAAAAGTAATACAAAAGTAGCGTAATGCATTTCTGAGATATTAATATTGTAATGTAACTAATTACAAAAAAGAAATGACAGTAACTTTGAATATATATTGTATTACATTTTGGAAGTAACTTACCCAACTGTGTTCGTAACATTGCTAATGCTCATTAGCACAAAGATTAGATATTTACAGGGACTTGGAGCAAATTGTTTATGCACAATGGGCTCTACGCACCGCTAGAGTTTTAAAGCCAACGATAAACTTCCGGTGAAAGCTTAATGTGACTATTTTCAATTTCACAAGGTTGTTTTTTACAGCATCAATGTTGTAATGTAGTTACAATACATTCAGTTAAATTGACTTAAGCATTCATTTAGTTGTTCAAGTGTAAAATTAGATGAAAGATGGTGTAACCACTAGTGCCGTCAGTAGCAACAGGCTAGCGCAGAAATTCCATTGAAAATACTGAGGTAAAGTCTAGATCGGATATGCGGTCGGCTGGATGTGCGCTATGCACATCAATATAGCAGCATTTTTTATGACACTGTATAACAATAGATGACGCGGTGGTGCAGTAGGTGTCGTCTCACAGCAAGAAGGTCGCTGGTTCGAGCCTCGGCTGGGCCAGCTGGCGTTTCTGTGGGGAGTTTGCATGGTCTCCCTGCGTTCGCGTGGGTTTCCTCCGGGTGCTCCGGTTTCCCCCACATGTCCAAAGACATGCGGTACAGGTGAATTGGGTAAGCTAAAAACTGTCCGTAGTGTATGAGTGTGAATGAGTGTGTATGGGTTTCCCAGTGATGGGTTGTAGCTGGAAGGGCATCTGCTGCATAAAACATGTGCTGGATAAGTTGGCGCTTCATTCCACTGTGGCGACCCCGGATTAATAAAGGGACTAACCCGAAAAGAAAATGAATGAATAAACGTATAATAATAATTAATATTTTTACAGTACTGTGACGGTTGGGTTTAGGGTTAGGGTGGGGGTAGGCTTTAAAAAAAATACAATTTAATGGGTAATTTAATAAATAGCATAAATAATACTCAAAACAACTACTGTTTTTACGTTACTGTGATAGTTGGGTTTAGGGTTGGGTTGGAGGTAGACGTTAATAAAATACAACAAATGTGAAGTTTAATAAATAATATAAACAATTCTCGTTAACTTCCGGCCGCAATTGTATCCAATCTAGCAACAACCAAAATACTGGGGTAAAACAAACTTATATTTTAAAGACATGGCGGGGGGGAAATGGACTTTAATGCAGTGCTTCTTGTCCGATCTGAGACCCACTTCATATCATATATCTAACAGGCAGTGAAGATCGCTGATTTTTAAAGAAAACAGATCTTAAACGTGACAATTTTGAAATGGAGAGACAGTTCATCAGAAGCATTTGGGCTGCCTGGCTAAAAATGAAAAGTCTGTGTGCATATAGCCCATTTAGCTAACACAGCAGATGTTGCATTAGAATTTGTGAATTTGTATAAATTGTTAAATAGGATAATCTGTAAAATATTTTAAATAATTATATACTTTTTTGTTATAGGTCTTTAATTTTTTAAGTTACTTAAATAAAAACAACTAATTGGAGATTTATATTGTCTTGTCCCTTTTGAGAAATAGTTACTCTTTACTTTTTACTCATGAGTACATTTTTAATGAGTTATTTTTTACTTTTACTTGAGTAGATTTATAGACATGTAACTTTACTTTTACTTAAGTAAATTTTTTTGTAAGTAACAGTACTTTTACTTGAGTACAAGATTTTATTACTCTTTCCACCTCTGTCCATTTCAAAAGCAGCAAAAGTCATTTTTAGACTAGTTTGTTGGCCAGTTGTAGTTGTTGTTCGTTTTGTCTCATGTTTTCCCACAACAAAATCATTAATATAGTTTAGGTTACTGTACAATGTTTTATAACAATTAATTATTTTAGTGTCCATTTCATTCAGCATATTTAAAATTGTGGACATCCACGTTTTTGACATACTTTAAACACAATAGCCCTGATAATTAGTTATTATAATAATGATGTAATTCTAATTCAGATACTATCTGTGAGAACTAGTAACAACTACTAGAAACAAGTTTAAACCCATAAAGAAGTTGATGAAAAACGGGGAATTGTGATCAGCGTGACATATGCAAATGGTAAGTACTAAGCCAACACTATCACTGTAATAGCAGATATCTTCTATGAGAATACTGTAGGTCAAATATCGTCAGCTCAGGTAAACTTTTTTAATTTATTGTTTTTATTTATTTTATATAGCGCCTGTTCTCAAGGACGCTTTACAAACAGTAGGAGAACAAGAAAAGCAATGACCTTAGGGTGTGAAAATGGGAGACTAATAATGCATAAAATAATGACAAAAGACATGAGAACAAGTAACAAAAGAAACTCATTCCTGTCTTTCAATCAGTGCTTATGTGCATTTAGGAGAACTAGGCAGCACACTCAGGGCTACAAGATGGATTTAATTTAATATTCTTATTATTAAAATATATCTGAATGAGGATCAAATGACTGAGTTGGTTTTTGAGAATGAAAATTAACCTGTTTTTTCCTGCAGATCTTCCTGTTTGACTCTGAATGTTTCTTCAATCTTCACATCTTCACTCTCCTCTTTAATAAACGCCATCTTTATAACAGTGTGGAGATCAGTCGCTTCAGCAGGAGTTTTTCTCTGTGTTTGGACACTTTATCCTGTTTAAAATGAACAAAACAATAAAAATGTTCTGTTTAAAATAAATAAAACAATGAACAGAAACAAAATAACGCTCTGGTTACTAAAGTAACCCTCGTTCCCCGAGGGGGGGAACGGAAATGCTATGTGGAAACTTCCACTATGGGGATTTCATTCAGAAAGCCAATCATCTGAAAGAGTATGTAAACGGGCCAATGAAATGCCAATGAGTTGGCAGCTTCAGCTTGCGCACCTGATGCTCGTTGCAATTAACTTGCTATAAGAGTACATGTGCGAGCAAAGCCAAAGCATCATTTTTTTAGCGGAAGAGACTTTCACCTCAACAGCTAAGGGGCAATCATTATGGCGAAGGAACATAGCATTTCCGTTCCCCCCTCGGGGAACGAGGGTTACTTTAGTAACCAGAGCGTTCCCCTTCGGAAGGGGAACTTCAATGCTATGTGGAAACTTCCACTATGGGGAAATGTTTGGAAAACGCCATAATGATTGAACCTTACCTTCGCCCCCGATGAGAGGTTTGCCAGGCAAAGAGCGTGAGCGCACCTGCGTCACCAGAGGCGCGGTCTTCCAACGTGTTCCCTGGCCCTTACTTATCCCACTTCAACAGAGGATTTACGGATTTAGATATATTTTTCGGGAGCCGCAAATGCGTCTAGAATAATTTCTAGGAATTTAATACGACAGTACGTTGGGAATGCGTGCAGTCCCGATAGGGAGGACGCTGCGGAGGCCACCTGCCACCCAAGTGGGGAGACTGGGGCAAATAGCATATGAACTAACCCTGAGAAGGGGGAGTAAGCATATGAAATTAGATGGTTAGCGGTGAGGGAAGACACGGGTCCGCCTGTGAGGGGGGACTGCACCGTGGCAGTATAAGCATATGGGATCGCCTAGTGGGGATCGCACATAGCAGGCACCTATACCCAGAACGCGGGCTGACCATCGGGCAGACCAGCAACGTAACGGGCCAGTGCCTGACTCCTCCGCTGAGTCAGGTGCTGGGGGCCTCGGAGGAATATCTGCAGGGTTCGCCAGCGGGGAACTTTTCTGACAGAGCGAAAAAGCGCACGTATCTCTGGGTTAGAGAGAATGGCGCAGCAAGCGTTTTACAACACCTAACCGAATTTCTCATTCACCGCGTGAGAAAATCGGCTCCCCTCAAGATTAAAAAATCTTCTAATAGGTGTCGCCCAGCCCGCAGCTCTACAGTGTCTGTTAGAGAGGCGCCGCTTGCTAACGCCAAAAAAGGATGCGCGCTTCGCACCTAGGTGGGCCGGGGTCTCAGGTAAACGTGAGAGTGGGCCGACCCAAAACGTTGGCACATTTCGCTGACCGAAAATGCCTCCAGATACCCACCCATTTGGCCGATGCAAACGCGACCAGCAGAGCTGTCTACCTGGACAGAAATCTTAAAGATACTGAGTCGAGTGATCGAGCAGACCTCTCCTAAGAGAGATCTCCAAGTGGGTATGAGAGGGAAACAGGAAAATTAATATTCATGTCTCGCGCCTCTGGGAACTGGATGATGAGACGATACTTCCCAGCGCGCCGCCATCGCCGCATCCTTAGAGCGGGGATGATCGTAACGCCAACCCCTCAGAGCGGAGGGGACAGCCTAGCTCCAGTCAACTGAAGGAGGATAGCATCACTCTGATCTGGCATGTTCAGGGTTCCTTCTCGGGGAAAAAGGTAACCACACAGCGAATAGACTCCACTTCAGGCG
Organism: Danio kyathit; assembly: GCA_903798195.1. Taxonomy (NCBI): domain Eukaryota; kingdom Metazoa; phylum Chordata; class Actinopteri; order Cypriniformes; family Danionidae; genus Danio; species Danio kyathit. The sequence continues at coordinate 425,800 of CAIGQS010000002.1, read as the reverse complement.
TGGGCATGCCTCGTAGAGGGTGCTCAGCCTGAGTGACAGTGTTAACCACCTAATCGGTAAGTCACCTAAGTCCTCCGCGCTCCATCTATGAACCGTACGTGAAGCATAGATCTGGGCGCGGGTGCCAAACGGTGCCTGTCCCCTGTTCCCAGGGGATGTGCCAGGGAGGGGCCATCACGAGGAGAGAGTTGAAAGCAGGTCCGATTGGGCCAGAGAGGCGCAATACAAGAGCTGTTCCTCGACCTCCCTGACTTTACACAGTATCTGTGCGAGTAGGCTCACTGGAGAAATGCGTATTACGCACGCCCCGAGGCCAGCTGTGTAGCCAGTGGACTTTGCAGGGTTCGCCAAGTGGGGAACTCAAGCGAGAGCGCACGAATCTCTGAGTTAGAGAGAGAAAGGCGCAGCACCGAACAGCTGGACAGTCGGGGGTGGAGTCTCCATTTTCCCAGGCGAAACTGCCGTGAGAGCGAATGGGCTGCACGGTTGAGCTCGGTGGGGGAAAAAATGGAATGCAGCGATTGCGCCGCGTATGACTCCGGGGGAGCAGACGGCGAGCGAGCTGAGACATGCTGCGAGAGCGGATACCCCCACACGGTTGATATACGCCCCCGCTGCCGTACTGTTCGTCCTGACCAGTACGTGTTGTCGCTCCAGCACCGGTAAAAAACGGCGGAGAGCAAGAAACACTGCCAACAGCTCTAGGCGATTGATATGCCAATGCAACTGGGTTTTTTTCAGCTGCATGCCCGCAACACACGGCGCCCCAGCCAGTGCTGGAAGCATCTGTCAAAACGACAATATGTCTGGACGCCTGTCCTAGAGGCACTCAGGCCTGTAGGAACGAGGGGTCGTTCCAGGGGCTGAGGGCGCGGCGACACAGCGCAGTGACAGTCACTCGGTGTGTGTCCGCGTGCCATGCGCGTCTGGGGACTCGATCGTGAAGCCAGTGCCGAAGTGGTCTCATATGGAGTTATCCGAGCGCGTACAGCGGCTGCGGATGTCATATGCTCCAGGAGCCTCTGAAAGATTTCAGTGGAACCACTATTTTGCTGTCGAACTCTCACAGACAGTTCAGCATTAGCCGAGCACGCTCTCCGGAGAGGCGCGCTGTCATGGTGACCGAGTCCAGCTCCAACCCGAGAAAAGAGATCCTCTGCACGGGGGCGAGTTTGCTCTTTTCTCGGTTGACCTGAAACCCCAATAGGTGGAGGTGCTGGAGCACCTTGTCTCTGTACATAGTCAATTACTCCCGCGAGAGGGCTAAAACAGCCAGTCGCCGAGATAATTGAGTATGCGGATGCCCGCGAGCCAAAGGGGCGCTAGGGCACCCTCCGCGAGCTTGGTGAAGACCCGCGGATACAGAGAGAGCCCGAAGGGGAGGACTTGTACTGTCAGGCTCGCTCGACGCAGACCGCAGAAAAGTGACGGTGGCGTGGAGTATGGAGACATGAAGTACGTGTCCTTCAGGTCTATGCTGCAGACCAATCGCGAGGACGAACGCACAGGAGGATGCGCTTCTGCATAAGCATTTTGAACGGCAGCTTGTGCAGACAGCGGTTCAAAACGCGCAGATCTAGGATTGGCCGTAACCCTCCGCTCTTTTGGGTACGATGAAGTACAGGCTGTAAACCCGCTCTCCATCTCGGCTGGAGGTATCGGTTAGATTGCATCCTTCGCCAGGAGGACAGCAACCTTCTCTCACAAGACAGGGGCGGGCACATGGCTGACCCTGGTGACGTACAACCCGTGAACTTGGGAGGCCATTTCGCGAATCGAATCGCGTAGCCGAGTCTGATCGTGCGTATGAGCCACCGCAAAGGGCTGGGCTGCGCTAACCAGGCAGGCAGAGCCCTCGCTAATGACTGCATCGCTACAATCGCTGACGTACCAGCAGTGGGGCAGCGCGGAGTGGGAGTGCTGATCCGGGGAGCGCTGGGGTCCCGCGGAAGAGCTGGAGGTGAGAGATTTACTCACCTTGCACTCAGACTCCGGCGGAGAGGGCTGGAGGTGTGAGAGAAAGGAGACCGTCCTCCCAGACCCCGTAAAACCACTGGCGAAGTGCGCCGATCCTGCGAGCTGGAAGGCTTTTCATCGCGTCCCAGACTGGCAGTATTCGGGCTGTCACATCCAGGGAAGGGAAAGATGCTCTCTCTCTGAGGAGCCTGGCACCCCACCGGGGAGAGAGCAAGTTCCCTCTTCTCCAGATGGCCGTCTCAAGAGCGCTTCGCGGTCCGTTATGCGGACTTAACGGCACCCTGGGACGGGGAGCGCTGGTTGCCTGCGAGGTGCTCGGCGCTGCCGCTGGCCGGATGCGCAGGCGGGGGCGGAGCAGCACTCGAAGATGGGCGCTCTCGGCGACAAGCAGTGGATGTGGATGGTTCGGCGGGAGGGGAGCGGTCTTACATCCCCGCCGAAGGATGGCCCATCGTATCCGACTGCACCGCCGTGAATTCCTGGGTGAATTCACCAACGGTGTCGCCGAACGGGCCAGACTGGTATATGGGGGAGTCAAGAAAGTGAACTTTGTCGACTCCGCGCATATTTTTGCCAGGTTTAGCCCGAGGTGGCGCTCCTGGACCACTAACGTGGCCATCGTCTTTCCCGGAGCACACGCAGCGGACTTGAGATCCGTGGAGCTCAGTCGGGTGCGGTGCGGGGCTTGTAACAAGCCTGGGTCAGAACCACCCTCGTGCAGCTGGGCCAGCGCGCGCGCATAGACCCTGGCATGCAGGGTGGAAGCAGTCTGGCCCGCGGCTGTGTGGGCTCTGGCTTGGGAGGCAGAAAACCAACACGCCTTGGACGGGAGATGAGGCTAATTCCAGCAGAAGGAGGCACCACGCGGGCCCGTGATGGCACTCTCAATCTGGGGAATCGACTCGTACTCCCTGGCTGCTCCACCATCAAGAGTGGTGAGGTGGAGGCGCACGCAGATCAGGCAGAGAAAGGTGCCCTCAAGACTGCGTGAGCCCACTGTGCACTTCCGGGAAGAGAGGGATGGGAGGCTAGAAGGTATTGCCTTTTAATCCTCCACATACACCCATCTAGTCGGTCCGGCCGCGGGGCTGGGGGATAAACCATCTCCAGACCCACGACCGAAACAGCCCGGGAAAGCACGGTTATCATGTCTGTTTCAAGATCGGCCGCCGCCGCGCTCGCTCCCGATGGGAGGGAACGGAGGGGGGGGATCCTTCATCAGACCATGACAGCCCAACCTCCGATGCAGCGGTGGACATCTGAGCCTCGGTGTCATCAAGTGAGAGGGCAGCCATCCGAGGATGGAGCGCTTCTCTCACTCAAAGCTTGGATGGAGCGCGTGGAGGAGTGAGAGGTCCACAAGCCCGAGGGCGGCAGATTTACTCCCACTGTAACCCTCAGATCTGCCCGAGTGCCCACCGCGGAGCGGGGGACAACTGGGGTGGGTGGCTCTTTTGCAAGAGCGAGCCGCGATCTTAACTGCGCAACAGACATGCCACCGCAGTGATGGCATGCACTGCCCACGAGCACCGCATTAACATGCTGGACCCCCAGACATGAAACGCAGTGCTCGTGCCCATCATCCGAGGACAGGAAACCACCGCATCCAGAAACGCACAGTCGAAGCGACGTCTTGAAAAAGACGCGCTGCACGACCGTGTTGCTCTTTTAGGAAATTCGCAACAATACATACCGCTCTGGAGGACCGGACCCAAAGGACGCCAGGCAAGGGAGAAACCCAGCTCGACCATCTGCCGCTGCGTGTCACACACTCTGGACCGGGAGATCGCTCTCGTTCACTCTCTGTCTGAAACTCAGCTGGAGGAACCCTCATCGACTCTCTCAGAAGGCTGTTGAAGTCTCTGAAGTGAAAATGATGCTTTGGCTTTGCTCGCACATGTACTCTTATAGCAAGTTAATTGCAACGAGCATCAGGTGCGCAAGCTGAAGCTGCCAACTCATTGGCATTTCATTGGCCCGTTTACATACTCTTTCAGATGATTGGCTTTCTGAATGAAATCCCCATAGTGGAAGTTTCCACATAGCATTGAAGTTCCCCTTCCGAAGGCCAAATCAATCGGTCCGAGATCGCCTGAATGAGGTGGTCTCTGCTCGACTGAGCGGATCGATTGTAGTGAGAAAACAAAACAATCCAACGAACTAAGGACCCAGGCTATATCACAGTGTATTAGGATTGTGTAATAGCCATACGGCTATACGAAGAGGGATGAGCAGGGCGGGATGTCATTCCTAACGACAAATGTGCTTTTCATGTCTAATACTAAAGTGAAAGCATGCTGAAATATTAACGAGAGCTGTTTATCAGTTAGGAAGATTGACCGAAGTTACTATCTGATAATCTTTCCATATTTTAATCTTATAATATGTTGTATTAGACCTGTTTTGTTCATTTCAGCACTAACAGCTCAAAAGAAAGATCAACATTGATCTGCTTCATGGTCTGATGCATGATCTGATGATCGGTTCATCTGTTACTTCTCTATACAATTTAAGCCTATAATGCATAATTCTAGCCAACGTTTATTTAATAGATTGATTAATTCAATAGATTTTTACAAAACTTGACAACTGAAATGATGCTCTGTATGAGAAAGTCTGACCTCTCTGATTTGTATTTATGTCTGTGGGTGTCAAAATTAAAGTGCACATTTTCACTTATAAAATATATACATGTAGCGGATGTTATCCATTTAAGCCTTTGTATACGCCTGTAGCGGAGATTTATGCATTAAGCATTTGTGTACGCCCATTATTAACTAGTGGTTGTTAAGAGGTGTATAAAAGCCCATTTGAGAACCGGGGAAATTACGTCATCGTCCAGCTGACTCTCTGTGGTGGGTGTGTCGCTGCTGTGCGCCTGGTATGTAGCGGCTGTTTAAGCCCTTTTCTCTTCCTTTTTAAAATATGTTTTGGGTCTGACTTAGTTTTTTGCTCTGGAAGGCTGGGGTCTGTTCGGCGCCTGTTGCACCGTTGAGTGGCTGCTGTTGGCCATCGTGAGCTTTGTGGAATCACGCTCCATATTGCTGAACTTTTCCCTTGTGTGTTTGTTGACATTTTCTGCGCGCTCCCGCGACTGCGGTCTTCCTGGTCGGTAAGTAGAGCGCTACCGCTCATACACTTTGCATATCGAACGAGTATAAATATAAACTGATTTTAGATTTTTAATTCGTTATTAGTACAGACGCCTTGCTCTGCTGGAGGGATGATTGGCATCGTATGTAGTGGTATGTGAAACCCCTGTAGTCCACTATATTTGAAAGGTATGTAGGCTGATTGTGCTCTGTTTTATCATAGATTGCCTTGCGGCTTGAGCGTCTTCTCCTCCTGCTTTGGCACGTGCTGGATGCTGCTGTTTTGCTTCTTTTGTTCATTTGATTCTGTTTTGTTTTTTTGAGTTCGTTTTGCTTTTACTTTAATATCTATTTTGTTTTTTTGTTACTCTGAAGTGTTTAGTTTTGCATATTTGTTTGTTTTTGATTCTTTAATATTCGTTTGCTGCTTTTTGCATATTTTTTGGTTCTTTATGATTTTGTTTTCTTTATGCTGATTGTCCGACGTGAATTTAAATATTTCAATTCTATGTTTTGTCCTAAGGGCTGCTTCTGCTTAAGCTTTGCTTGGCTTCAAATATTGCATTTGTGGTGCTATTTGTCCTGCTTTATTGCAGCCTTTTGTTTCAACTTTTGAAGTCCATTATTTGTAATTCAGCTGGGCCCGGTTTCCTTCAGGCCCACTGGTGGCTGGTAGTTGCTCTCTTGTACTTTTTTGTTTTTGATTCTTCTCTGTAAGATTATTGTTATTGGTAGTAATAATAATGTTAATGTTGGATTTTGTGCACATTTTCCAGTTTTAAATTCTCTCTCTTCTTTCCCTAGGAGCTGGGGGGTGTCTAGTACGGGCAGTCGGGCCGTTGTGTGGTGTGGATCTGTTTTTCCTAATCTCTTTCGCTCACTCGTGTGCAGTGTGGTGTGTTGAATCTAAAAGTGTGCACGTGTGAATCTTTGGGTCATTTTTTTGGGCCCAGTGCCTAGTCTGCCCGACTGCGGTAAGCCCCAGCTCCTCTGGTCGGATGAATTTTTGCGGTGGCCTCCAGTAGTGCCATTTTAAGCGGATGTGCTTTTGATAATTGTGGTCCAAAGATAAGTGAATTGTAATAAAAGACTTTATTTTTATATATCCACGTCTCAGTTGTCTTTGTCAGGGGTACGAACCTGTATTTCATGTCCCAGGTAATGTACTGGGTGGCGTAGTCGAGCTTTAATTGTAATAGTTTTGTGGTAATTTGGCTCTAGTGTGCCAGTTATCAGATTGGTCTTTCTACCAACAAAAAGCCTTATCCCCGCCACATACACAACTGCTCAAAAGTTTGGGGTCAGTATGACTGTTAAATATTTTAAAATAATCTTCTTCTGCTCACCAAGGCTGCATTTATTTCATCATAAATACAGCACACATTGTAAAATTGTGAAATGTTATTAAGAGAAATGTTATTAAGAGAAATGTTATAACTGTTCAAAAGTAGTTTATCATTTAATTGAATCATTTATTCCAGTGACTTTAAAGATGAATTTTCAGCTTCATTACTCCAGTCATGAGTCACATGATCCTTCAGAAATCACTCTAATATTAATTATTATTGTTTTTATTATTATAATTATTATTTTAATGGTAATAGTAATAAAAGCAATAATGACTGGAGTAATCATTTTATTTGAAACTACATACAATAAGAAAGCAGTTATTAAAATTTTTTATAAATATGACCCTGACCCCAAACTTTTGACCGGTAGCGTAAATGTGTGTGTGTGTGTGTGTGTGTGTATATATATAATGTTATGCTGAATAAAAAGGGTAGGTATTACAATTGTGTTTGGCTTTTTTGAAACATTATTTAAAATACTGTATGTGGATAAGAAATAGCTATAATTTTTTTGTTTTTCTTGGTGGGGCCAGTGAAAATTTTGGCAGGGCAAGTAAAAATCTGAACCACTGGCCAGTAGAAAAAAATCCTTAGCGTTGAACCCTGAACAGTTTCTTTATATGAGAGTCATTAACACGAAGAAATAAGGTAAGTCTAAACAAGAAACAATTGCCACAAATGAGCTACTTAAAACTAGTAACCCCAGACAGCACACATACATTGGGCCGACGTTGTGCCGATTTTCAAAATTCCATCGGCGCGATGTCGCTCAGGGAGCGTTTGCTGATTGGCAATATGTCGCCGCAACGTCGGCAAATGATCGGAAATGATGTCCGGCCGATGTCGGGACGACGAAACCGGAAATACCGGCCGCTCCGCGGGGACGCGCATTACCGGCGTTTTGCTCATACTTATGGAACACCAGCTGCAGCTGCTGCTGGTTTATAATAAAAACGACGCACCACTCCCAATAACAGTTGAAGATTTATTAATATTTTCACAAACATACAAATAGGTGAACATACTTTTATCACACATAACCATGCTTTACCACGTTTAAAACAAAATCAAACAGTTGTACTATAACTATGGCTGAACTGTTGCAATAAAGATTTTAAATACAAAATCCATTACAGCATTTACATTAGAACCATAGTAATATTTACAAGTACTTCAAAACATGTACACTCATGGTGGCTACAGTTTTACTATAGTAAAAACACAACTTGTGTAAGCACATTTCATAATGCTTATAATTTCTTAAATAGTGTTAAAGAAAATGCATGTTTTCCAAGATTATAACTTTAAAATATAAGATAATACCAGTCATGTGTTCAGTATCTAAAAGATTGTCTTCAGGGAGTTAAAAGAGTACACAAACACAAAATAAATACAAAGCAAACAATATTTACAGTAGTAAATAAAACCATACAAATTAAAATAATTTTCTGATAAAATCTTATTAAAGTCTGTAGTCATGTGTTCTGTTAAAAAACATTTATGTCATTCAACAATTTGCAATCTCCTCTGAACTAATAACATGTAATAATATAAAATAACAATACTTTCTCGAGGATAACCAGTAAATTTTTCAAGAAAACTCTGATGCATGACACAAAATAGATTTTGTCATTATATATATATATATATATATAACGGTTAATTTATAACGATCGACTCGTTACATTAGCCACTTCAGAGTCTGTTTTCTGAGGCTATATTATGTTCTAAAACCACACAAATCTATTATCTTAAATAATTTTACAGTCATAATGGTGTTAGTTTAATTTATTGTTGATTAGCCCAGCTGGCCGACGGCATCATGAAGCTGGAGTCGGTGTGTGAGTGACAGGTATTGCGTGCAGAGTTCCCGTCATTGGTTTGAATTAATCACGTGATACAGTCGACGTTGACGACGCATATAAATTATTATATCTAAATTACATTACTAAATATTTTCAAATAAAATAATAAATCATCAAATTATATTACAGATCCAAAGTCTAGAAACAAAAAAAAAAAATTATTATTATTTAAAAACACAGTGTGTTTGTGTATTACTATAATCAAAAAAACAAAAAACAACAGAAAACAATCTGGTAAGGTTCTCTCTAGGTCAAGGGTCACCAAACTTGTTTCTGGAGGGCCGGTGTCCTGAAGATTTTAGCTCCAACCCTAATCAAACACACCTGAACAAGCTAATCAAGGTCTTACTAGGTGTACCTGAAACACCCAGGCAGGTGTGTTGAGGCAAGTTGGAGCTAAACTAAGCAGGGACACCGGCCTTCCAGGATCGAGATTGGTGACCCCTGCGTCTAGGTTATGAAAATAAAACATACAAATAACCTATATGGAATGTTCTGAGAAGGTTATATTTTGGTTATTAAATAAAATATGAAAATAACATACAGGGAACATTCTGGAAAGGTTCTCTTTTGGTTATAAAATAAAACATGAAAATAGCCTACACCAGTGGTTCTCAACTGGTTTGGCCATGGGACCCACATTTTTACATGGTCATCAAGCCGCGACCCAAACTTTTAGGAACTATAATATAATTTTAGGAATTATAATTAATTTGTATTTATTTGTTAACATACACAAATAGTGACAGATAAATCACAAGTCACCAATATTTACAAATAAACAATATTTTATTGCTGTCATTTAACAAAATGTATCAAATTATAGAAATATTACAAAGTAAGGGTAAGGAAAGGTTCAGTTACCATGAACTAAACTGAACTGTTAATAAAACATAAACACTGATCCTGTTGAACAGAACAAATCAGCAAATTACAGTAAAATTATTAAAACAATCATAACCATTTTTGCATCTAATATGACAGCAATTACAAACATCTGTTTCACTTAACAGTAATTTGGGAAGCTAATGAGATAACTGAGTATGTGCTTTACTCATGATAAGAGTTTCAAAGTCTGAGGTGATGGTAGACCCGAAGATCGTGCTCTATGTCCAACCTGTTCCTTTGCTTTGACTTAAGCTGCACCAAGGAAGAGAAGCCACTTTCACACAAATACGTAGTGCTGAATGGTAGGATGGATTTGATCGCACGAATGGCAAGGGACGAATACTCAGAAAGCACTTTGCGGCACCAAAACTGGGAGAGGCTTTACTTCACTGAATTTCTTTTTCAGCGTCTTATCACATGACGGCTCCACAAGCTGATTCTCTTTGTTGCTCGGCAACGTGACGCTTTCCACGTCGATTCCAAAGGGATTGCTCATCCACGGATCATCATAATGTTTATCGGGAAGTAGTCGGTACGGTTGTCGCGCGCGCATTTCAAAATAAAAGTCCGGTATAAGCAAAATAAGTTAAAAAATGAAACTTTTGTTGTTTTTTTGACCACACACTCCGCGACCCACTGAAAATGTTCCCGCGACCCACTTTTGGGTCGCGACCCACCAGTTGAGAAACACTGGCCTACACAGAACGTTCTGAGAAGGTTCTCTCTATGTTACGAAAATAAAACCAACAAATAACCTACAGGGAACGTTCTTAGAAGGTTCTCTTTTGGTTATAAAATAAATCCCTAAATTAACCTACAGGGAACGTTCTGGGAAGGTTCTCTAAGCTTATGAAAAAAACATCTAAATAAAACCTAGAGGGAACATTCTTGAAAGGTTCTCTGTAGGTAATAAAACAACCATTGAAAATAGCCTGCAGGGAACGTTCTGGGAAGTTTATATTTTGGTTAACAAAAAAATAACCTACAGAGAATGTTCCCAGAATGTTCTTATTTAGTTCCCAACAAAATAACCAAACAGGAACCATATGGGAACGTTAGGGGATAGTTATGTGTTTGCTGGGCGGCTGCAGCTGTGCTTTATGTCGAACGCACCTAATCACTTTGAATGGGTGACGTCAGGCGTTGCCGAACTGCATTGTCGATCCGTCGGTGCCGCTTCAGAGGCGTTGCTCGCTGCAGAAGTTGGGACTTGATTGACTGAAGCGTCAGCCAATCAGTTCGCTGTATGCAAATACACCAGCTCAGACAGTGGCCTATTGCTGACTAATTTCATTGGCTGACGCTGCTATGACGATCGCGTCAAGCCGCGGTCACACTGGACTTTACTCCCCATAGACTTCCATTCATACGCACACGAATGTGTCAGACCGGAAACACAGCGTCATGCATCCAGTTTCGCATCACTTGACTGCGTGAGACCAATCCAGGATCAAAACATGACCTCTCTGAACAGAAATTTAAAACATGGAGCAATCGCTCGCTTTTTTAGTCAATCGCTCGCTAATGTCTATTCAATTCAATTCAATTCATCTTTATTTGTATAGCGCTTATACAATGTAGATTGTGTCAAAGCAGCTTCACATGGAAGATTATAGTGAATTGAAACAGTGTCTGTTCAGTTTTCAGCGATTAAGTTCAGTTCAGTTTAGCTCAGTTCAGTGTGGGTTAATAATCACTACTGAGAGTCCAAACACTGAAGAGCAAATCCATCGATGCGCAGCTCTACAGATCCCGAACCATGCAAGCCAGTGGCGACAGCGGCGAGTAAAAAACTTCACCAATTGGCGAAAGTGAAGATTTAAAAAACCTCGAGAGAAACCAGGCTCGGTTGGGCACGACCATTTCTCCTGTGGCCAAACGTCTTGTGCAGAGCTGCAGTCTAGGCGCATGAAGCTGGACCTCAGCGAAGACTCGTCTCTCCTTGGAGCGTCACAGGGGACAGTCTCAGGCTCTCACTCCACGATGACCACCACAGCAGCTGCTCAGGATACGGCCTGGTCCAGAAAACCTTAGGATCATCTCGTCACTGGTCTTGGATCACATCAGTGGCACTGCATAGTCTGAGGGCCTCGGGATGAGAACCCCCAGGTGGAAATACAGAATAAGGAGAATAATTAGCGTAGCTGCTGTTCATAGTGTATATAAACAAGAAGCAAAATCATGTGTGGGGCACATCATGCGTCATACCGTTATGTGCTACACTGAGTGTACGCTTTGCTAAAAGATAGGTCTTTAATCTAGTTTTGAAGAGCGAGAGTGTGTCTGAGCCTCGGACATTATCAGGAAGGCTATTCCAGAGTTTAGGGGCCATAAATGAGAAGGCTCGACCTCCTTTACTCGACTTTGATATTCTAGGTACTACTAGAAGCCCTGAGTTTTGAGATCTTAAAGAGCGGGTTGGGTTGTAGCGAGACAGGAGGTTGGTTAGATAAACAGGAGCTAGATTATTTAAAGCTTTATAGGTAAGGAGTAATATTTTAAATTCAATACGAAACTTAACAGGCAGCCAGTGTAAGGAGGATAAAATTGGGGTGATATGATCATATTTTCTAGATCTGGTAAGAACTCTGGCAGCTGCATTTTGCACTAGCTGAAGTTTGTTAATAGAGGATGCTGGGCAGCCAGCAAACAGAGCATTACAGTAGTCTAGCCTAGAAGTCATGAAAGCATGAACTAGCTTTTCTGCATCTGATATGGATAGCATACTTCGCAATTTAGCGATATTTCTTAGATGAAAGAAGGCAGTTTTTGTGACATGGGATATATGATTTTCGAATGTTAAATTGCTGTCTAATATCACACCTAGATCTTTTATAGTAGAGCTAACGCTAACTTTGTATCCCTCTAATTGCAGGTCGAGTTGTGAGAACTGCTGTGTAGAGGATTTAGGCCCGATAAGTAATAATTCTGTTTTGTCTGAGTTTAAGAGAAGAAAATTGTTGGTCATCCAGTCTTTAACATCTTTAATACACTCAGTTAGCTTAGACAGTTCGGATATCTCATCAGGTTTAGTTGAAATGTATAATTGAGTATCGTCTGCATAGCAGTGAAAGCTGATCCCGTGTTTTCTAATAATGTCTCCCAGGGGAAGCATGTATATTGTAAACAGCAAAGGGCCTAAAACTGATCCTTGAGGGACCCCGTACTTTACTGGCCTGACTTGTGAAAGCTGTCCATTAATATTCACAAACTGGTAACGGTTAGCTAAGTATGACCTAAACCATTGAAGGGCCTGACCTTGGACACCTGTAGAATTTAAGCGGTCTATGAGAATATTGTGGTCAATGGTGTCAAATGCGGCGCTAAGATCGAGTAGAACTAACAGTGAGACGCACCCCTGGTCAGCAGCTAAGAGTAAATCGTTGGTTATTTTTACTAATGCAGTTTCTGTACTGTGATGAGGCCTGAAACCTGACTGAAACACTTCAAAAATATTGTTTGTCTGCAGAAAGGAGCATAATTGGGTAGAAACAACTTTTTCTAGTATTTTAGACATAAACGGAAGATTTGAAATAGGCCTATAATTAGCTAAGTTGCTCGGGTCCAGTTGTGGTTTCTTAATAATAGGCTTAATAACAGCTAGCTTGTAAGGATTTGGAACGTGGCCTAAAGATAAAGAAGAGTTGATAACATTAAGGAGAGGTTCTCCTATAACAGGTAGCAGCTCTTTCAGTAATTTTGTTGGAATTGGATCTAACATACATGTAGCTGATTTAGAACTATTTATAACTTTATCTAGCTCTTCCTGTTCTATGGTTTTGAAGCATTGTAGGTTATTTTGATTCAGTGAAAATATTTCTGCATCTGGAGTATGAGGTGGTGCAGAAAGCTTAACATTTTCTATTTTCTGTCTAAAGCCTTCTATTTTATCACTGAAAAAATTCATGAAGTCATCACTACTGATTTGCGGTGGGACATTTTGTTCTAAAGATGATCGATTATTTGTTAGTTTAGCAATGGTGCTAAATAAAAATCTAGGATTGTTCTGATTATTTTCAATCAGTTTGCGGAGGTGCTCGGCCCTGGCAGATTTAAGAGCCCTCCTATAGCTGGACATACTGTCTTTGTACGCAATTCTAAAAACCTCTAAATTAGTTTTTTTCCATTTACGTTCTAGAGCACGGGTTGCTGTTTTGAGAGCGCGAGTATGATTATTGTACCATGGTGTAGTTTTATTCTCTCTAGCCTTTTTTAATTTGATGGGTGCCACAGTATTTAGTGTGTTAGTAAAGATGGCATCCATATTGCTGGTTACTACATCAAGGTCATTTGCGTTTGCGGGTGTATTTCGAAATAAGGAAAGGTCAGGTAAGTTATTTATGAATTCATCCTTGGTGGACGGAACGATAGTCCTACCAGGGCGGTACATTGGTGCAGATCTGCTAATTTCAGGTAGACGCAGCTTATATAGTAAGAGGTAGTGGTCTGTAATATCATCACTTTGTGGTATAATGTCTACATCAAAGACCTCGATTCCGTAAGACAATATTAGATCTAATGTATGCTTTAAGCGATGGGTTGGACCGACAGCATTTTGTTTTATCCCAAGTGAGTTTAATAGATCCATAAAGGCGAGCCCTAGTGTATCATTGGAGTCATCTACGTGGATGTTGAAGTCTCCTACAATTAGTATTTTATCAGTTTTAACTAGCAAGTCAGAGATAAAATCAGAAAACTCTTTTAGAAAATTGACATAGGGTCCTGGGGGTCTATATATGGTGATTATAGCGAGAGATAACATAGATTTTTGCATAATATCCGGAAGCAGAACATTAAGAGCTAATAACTCAAAGGAGTTAAACATAAGTCCCTTTTTCTGATTAACATTAAGAATATCACTAAAGATTGATGCAACTCCACCACCACGGCCAGTATGACGAGCTTCATGCTTATATGTGAATCCTGGAGGAGTTGCTTCATTTAAGCTAATATAGTCATTTTGTTTCAGCCAGGTTTCAGTAAGACAGAGTGCATTTAGATTGTTATCTGTTATTATTTCATTAATGATAAGTGTTTTAGGTGCTAGTGACCTGATGTTTAGGAGACCAAGCTTAACGAAGTTTGTATTATCACTTTTTATTGGATTTTCAGCTTTTATTCTTAATAGATTTTTTCTAGAGCACACAGTACGTTTAATTGTTGGTCTAACACGAGGAACAGACACAGTCTCTATGGGGTAAGCTAGACATGTCTTACTGTAATTTAAGTGGGTCGAACAAGAGTCTATATGGATAAAATGTGAATTTTGTGAGTTTTTACTTACTAGTCAGACAGAGCGAAGCATCTTAGAGATGTTGTCCGACAGCAGTTCCGCTCCAGTTCGACTAGGGTGCAGGCCGTCCGGACGGAAAAGCCTAGGGCGCTCCCAGAAAAGATTCCAGTTATTGGCAAAGAGCAGTTTCTGTTCATTACACCATGTTAATAGCCATTCATTCAGAGCAAAAAGTCTACTGAACCTTTCGTTTCCTCGGCGGTAGGTAGGAAGCGGTCCAGAAACGATGATCTGCGTGGCGGGCGAGGTGCGTCGAACCGTCTCGATGAGGCTCCTGAAGTCCCTCTTCAGGATCTCCGACTGGCGGAGCCCGGTGTCGTTCGTCCCCACATGGAGGACAACGGCACCGAGGCTCTCGCCAGTGCTCAGGATACTTGGAATCTGTGCAGAAATATTCTTAACGCGAGCACCAGGAAAGCAAAATGTGCGTATTTTATTACCTGAAGTGGAAGAAGGACGGACATGGCGGACGATGGAGTCACCGATGATAGCCACATCGTGACCCGTCTCGCGGAGAGGGGCGAAGCGGTTCTCCGTGGAGATCTCGAACACGGGAGGAGGAGACGCTGTCCCCCGGGGCTTGCTGGGCACCTTACGCGGCTGCACCCAGGGGCCGTGGTAGCCGGGTGCCGGCGTGAACGACACCTGGGCGAGCCGCGTCCTAGGCGCGCTGGGCCTGGACAGAGAAACACACGGGGTTGAGGTGGACGGAGTGTTTCGGCTGTATGTTGCACTTACCTCAGATGGGCGAACTGGAGCGCGGGGCACATCGAGCAATGCTCTCTGCGCCCTGAGTTCAGTTCGCTTCATCTGCAGAAGGCGGATGCGTTCTTCCAGCCGTTCCAGCTCCATGTCCAGCACCTCCATCGATGTCTCTCCTGCACACAAGGACAGAGACACAAGCGACATCATACAGGGTAACGAGCAAAGCCAGTAAGTGAGAAAATTAGGGGATGAAAGCAGTCGGTAGCTTTAGCTGACCAGCGGTGCTAGCTGGCTAAAGCTACAAACACCAGGCGGATGCTCGAGAGACAGAACGTTTTAAAGTAGATTTATATGTATAAAGTGTTAAATGTTGTATAAAATGTATTTAAGGTTTGTTCCCCCAAAGTAGTATTAAGCGAAATGTGGAGGTATTCGATAATAAAAATGCAAATTGCGAATCTATGCGACAGAGCTACAAACACACGCTGCGTGGCTCGCGTAGCAGCAGCAGCGGCAGTGACGTCACTCGAGCATGCGCATAAATGTGACTAACGTCTAGTCATCTTGTTTAATCCCACCCCTTTTCGCAGCGCCGTACGACAGAATTTTGCAAGATTAAACTCTAGTGTGACTGCGGCTTCAGCCCCAACTTCAGAGTTCAGACATGCTCTCTGTCAAGTGTTGACGCTGAAGCCCCGTGTGAATGGGGCATTAGAGAGACTCATGATGGTGAATGATGAAACCTTTTCACAAGACTGTTATCACACGTTTAACGGCCGTCAGCAGCTTAAATCCTTCAATGTGGTTGTTTGTTTTTAATGTTTGTGCATTTATGTGTGTTTATGTAGGAATGACATCATCTTTACATCAAACTACAGAAAAACTAATGAGCGCTTGTGTGAGGTGTGTATGAGGGGCAGAACAGTAAATCTGGTAAATTCTCTCTTCTGGCTGCATTAAATATGACATGTTTTCATTGTCATGTGCAAATAATGAAATACACATAAGAACCGCATAAATATGAAATCAAACATCACACTGCATCCATTCATCCTTTATTTATTCATTTTCTTGATATTTGTTGCTGGTGTGATTTCCAGAAACTCTCTGAAGCTGATTTGAGTGTGTGAGCTTCAGATTCAGACTCAGACATTTCACATCTTCATCAGCAAATAAACATCATCTCTAGTGGATCTGACATCGACTTTTAATATTTGTGCAAAAACAACAGAGAAAAATCAACATTATAAAATAATACAGACACACACACACACACTGCTACTGATTCTGGGTAAATCTCTCCTCAGTCTCTTCAGCACAGTTTCACTGATGATCCATAATAAACAGTAAACCCAGGATAGAGCAACTCAGTGAATGTGGTCTGGACTGAGTGGATGAGGCTCATTGTGTCTCTATAGATGTTGTAGAAGATCAGAGTTCCTGCACTGTGATCCACAAACACTCCTATTCTACTGCTGATCCGCTTTACTGGGAGATCAGTGTGTGTGTGATTGTGTCTGAATGAAAAACTGGAGGAAGAGCAGAACAAACTCCAGGACTGAGCATTAAAGCCAAATCCACACTCAACATCATCTCCCTTCTTCCTGATGCTCTTATATGACACTGATATTTCCACAACTCCACTCCAGTCAATCTCCCAGTAACAGCGTCCACACACACTCTCTCTGCACAACACCTGAGGATCACCATCAAATCTGTCTGGATGATCAGGATACGACTGTTTCTCTCTCACATTCTTCACCTCTCTGTTCTCCTCAGACAGAATGAGTTCAGTGTTTGCTGTGTTTGGATCCAGTGTGAGAAAACAGGCATCTGAACACATGAAGAGACACATTTATAATACGTGTGTTTGTGTGTGTGTGTGTGTGTGTGTGTGTAGTGGTTTAAAGATCATTAGAATATACTACTAAACAAATTGGATTCATAAAAAAGTAAATACAAAGAAGAGTTCAAATCAATGTGATTTTTACAACTGGATGTGTTGCTCTTTGTATTGAATAACTGCCTGAGAAAATGACGAACATGTAATTCATGGAGTGTCCGCTGAATCTAGAGCTGCAGATAGTAGGCATTGTTTAACTACACTGTGTGACAAAGTTAATACAGCTCAACGCAGACAGCAGCTCAAGATCGTGTCTGATGATTACTCATTAATTTCCCCTTTTCCAGGTATGAAACACAGAAATGTATTAAATATATACAATTGTGTTAAAGGGATTATTTTGTGATCATGTGTTGTTTTGTGAATATGTCAAAGGTTAAAGCAGAGATAATAGCATTACCGATGCTAATCGGTGGGTACATGTTAATCGCAGTACAGGCTAACCACAGTGATTTGTTGAAGAATATCTCTCGGTGTTTAAAGTTAAATTAAACATACTTTATTTCATTGTTATTTGAAAGGGAATGTTGTATAAAAGAGTTTGTGATTTGAAATGATGGAAAATGATCATTGACACTTTTGTTCATGAATGTGACAAACAGTTACTGTTGATGTTAATTGTTTGAACTGACAAAGTATTTTCATAAGGAAATGACTGATTGTAGTTGTGAATGGACACAGAATTTACTTAGAGTGTTACTTTAAAGGAAAAAGTTCTATTTGTAACACTGGGTTCAAAATATATAGATGTAATTTGATGTATTAATGTGTTTATTCATTTATGTTTTTGTCATTTATGGATTAATTGTTAAAGAAAAACTACACTGTGTGACAGTCAATACAGCTCAATGCAGACAGCAGCTAGAGATCGTGTCTGACGCCTGTTTCACACCGCAAGCGAAAGCAGTGTGTGATCAGCGCGTATGGAAAGCAGAAGCAGCACGCAGCACGTTCACCTTTTACACCAGCTGCGTCTGCAGCGTGCAGCTTTTCGGCAACTGCTGCACAGATCAATCTATCTCTGTCTATTCTATCTAGTTACTTCTCTCTCTCTCTCTCTCTCTCTCTCTCTCTCTCTCTCTCTCTATATATATATATATATATATATATATATATATATATATATATATATAAATAAATTTTTTTAACTTTTCATCTGCACCAAGGCCTGCGGCAACTTCCTCCTATGCTGTTTCCTTAACCTGCAAGTCTTTATTTATAGATCATACAGCACTGTATGCTTCTCAAGCTCTATGATGAGTGTCATTCATGTCTGGTGAACTCAGAAGACTACCGCCTGTGATATCATGTCATTTTGCTTTTGATTGTCAGGATGCTGTGGGCCTAGTTATAATAATATTTACAATCAGAATCAGTTTTATTGCCAAGTGTGCTTCACACACACAAGGAATTTGTTTTGGCAACAGAAGCTTCCAGTGTACATAAAGTGACAAGTGACAACACAAAATTAAGTGTGAGAAAAAGAAAAAGGCGATAAACATTAAACAGAGATGCAGTTAGTCAAAAAGATCTGGATGTTGAATTGTATGTACACATTTGTTATAAATATACAGGTTGTAAGGTGCTGTGTACAAATGCGTGTGAGAAAGTATTGCACATTAATTGCACAGTAGGGGAATATTTAACTGTTCATGAGGTAGATGGCTTGAGGAAAGAAACTTTTCCTGTGTCTGGCTGTTTTTGTGCTTGGTGCTCTGTAGCGCCGACCAGACGGTAACAGTTCGAACAGGTAGTGTGCTGGGTGTGATTCGTCCAGAGTGATTTTGCGTGCCCCTTTACTCACTCTGGAAGAGTACAGTTCTTGAAGGGTAGGAAGGGCAGTGCCAGTGATTCGTTCAGCAGTCCAGACTATTCGCTGTAGTCTACGGAGGTCAGTTTTGGCAGCTGAGCTAAACCAGACGGTGATTGAAGTGCAGAGGATAGATTGGATGACAGCTGAGTAGAACTGTACGAGCAGCTCCTGTGGCAGGTTGAACTTCCTCAGCTGACGAAGGAAGTACAGTCTCTGCTGGGCTTTTTTCACAATAGAGTCTATGTGAATGTCCCACTTCAGATCCTGAGAGATGGTGGTGCACAGGAACCTGAATGACTCTACTGCAGCCACAGTGCTGTTCATGATGGTGAGTGGGGGGAGTGCAGGGGGGTTTCTCCTAAAGTCCACTATCATCTCCACTGTTTTGAGCGCATTCAGCTCCAGGTTGTTGTATCTGCACCGTAAAGCCAGTCGCTCCACCTCCTGTCTGTATGCAGACTCGTCACCGTTCCGGATGAGGCCGATAACAGTAGTGTCATCCGCAAACTTCAAGAGCTTAATGGAGGGGTCTTTTGCGGTGCAGTCGTTGGTGTTTAGGGAGAAGAGCAGCGGGGAGAGAACGCATCCCTGGGGGGCACCAGTGCTGATAGTGCGGCTGTCGGATGTGATTTTGCCCATTCTGACTAGCTGTTGTCGATCTGTCAGAAAGCTGGTGATCCATTGACAGACAGAGCTAGGGACAGACAACTGGGTCAGTTTGTTCTCGAGCAGTGATAGGACGATGGTGTTAAAGGCAGAACTGAAGTCCACAAACAGTATCCTTGCGTAGTTCCCTGGTTTGTCCAGATGTTGTAGGGTATATTGCAGTCCCATGTTGACTGCATCATCCACAGACCGGTTTTATTTATACAATTTAGTTATAATGATATTTGTACATGATCAAACTAGTGTTACTTTCTCCGCTTCAGCGATGTCCAGCGGCAGAGTAAAGGCTTGTTAATTCATGCTTGTGCAAAGGATGAGACAGACAGAAGTAATCAATGCATGCCCTTCTTTTACTCATTTTCATGTTGTCAGGTTTACAGTGCAAACAGCTCCCGGGTGGAATAACTTGAGTGAACATAAAACAAAGCCGAATAAAACTTTCTTCCTCTGCTTCAATTGCACAGCACACATCGAGCTCACATCATCCAGCATGCGTGTCGAACTACACTACCCACAACACACTTCGCTATGGACTACAACTCCCATAAATAGCAGTCTTAAAGCGGCCACTTCTATTTCCCCTCTCCTGCAACACTAGTATGCAACTTAAGCAGAACTGATACTAAAATTGTTTTACATTTAGTTTGCTAAATACATATTTGTTGCAGTTTTTAATCGTTTAAGTTCATATGATTGACTATATATAAATCAGTTGATATTATTGACGCATTTATTGGGTAAAATTGCTACTTTTTACTGTCATTCAATGGGTTTTGGTCATTATCAGTGCACTGTCACTTTAATTGAGCGTGAGCAGCGCGGCAAAAATAGACCCAGCGCCTCACGCTGACGTGCTGCTTATGCGTGCAGTATGAAAGCTCTAATCTGTTAACATGAAGGCCGAAAAAACATGCGCCGCTCACGCTCTGCTCGCGCGCTGCTGACGCTTGCGGTGTGAAACAGGCTTGATGATTATTCATCAATTTCCCCTTTTCCAGGGGTGCAACGTGTGTGTGTGTGTGTGTGTGTCTGTGTGTGTGAGAGAGAGTGTGTGTCTGTGTGTGTGTGAGAGAGTGTGTGTCTGTGTGTGTGAGAGAGATAGTGTGTGTCTGTGTGTAGACGTACATTTGTGCAGTCCTGCTGTAATCATCTCCTCTCCTCCATGATCCAGACTGTAAACACACACAGATTCAGTCATTAAACAAACACTAAACACACTTTATTTTCAGCAGATCTGCAGTCAGAATGATTGTGATCAAACATCAGTCATTATGCAGATTCATTACTATAAGACTTTTACAGTGTCTGCTGAATGCTGGATTCTGATTGGCTGATCAACAATAGATGATATCAGTGCATTAATAACTGCGTTTAAATGAGAGCTTTCAGATCAGATGTGGAAATAGAAAACAGAATAGACTCAAACTATAACAGCTCTTTGATCATCTGTGATAATTCAGCAAGTCCAAATTCTTTGAGCTGTTCTTGTCATGACTGATCCACTTCACAAATACAGCTAAAAATGCCAGAAAAACACTGATGTGAAGAGTAAAGGACCAAGAGCTCAAATAAAGCAGCCTCTGATCAGCACGATGGTGAGGTCTAATCAAACATCTTCAATAACAATATAAAGCTCTGTTAATGATCACAGATGTTTAGTAGATAAAGGAGAGAAATGAAGTCAAAGTGTGATCAGTAAAGCTGCTAATGCTGTTTGTGGAGCTGTTTAATCCTCCTCTGTTCTCATTCATTTGTCTGTAGTTTTGTGTCTTGTTCTTTCCTTCAGCTATTGTTGTTAACAGCAGCTGTTCATCAGTGTCTCAATTCACTTATTTGTGCTCATTCACTCTGTCTAGTGGACTATACTAATTAACTAATGTAGAGACTAGTGAACGAGGGTGTATGGAGAGATTTCAGACACTCTGGGCCCTATCATACACCTGGCGCAATAAGGCACAAGACGTGTTTCCATGACGTGTTGCTATTTTCAGATCAACACAACCTTAATTTTCCTGTTTTCAGCCACGTTGTTTAAATAGCAAATCCATTTGCACCACTTTGTGGACCCATGGGTGTGCTGGTCAAGAAAAGAGGTGTGTTAAGGCGCATTGTTGGTGCGCTGCTATTTTAAGGATCTAAAATAGACTTTGCAATAGACCAGCTGAAAGCAGGTCTAAAGTCCAGCGCAGAGCATGTTAGTTGTGCGCCTCACTTAAACATTGCTTGAAACATGCATGATGTACATTAATACGCAAATATCTTTACAAATGAAAAACAATTAAAGGATTAAAATGTTACAAAAAATTTTATTTTCTACAGTTTATTCATTTCAACTTGATTTTGTATATTGTTATTATTATTAGCAGTATTATTAATTATATGCATATTTATATTTGTTTTATTAAAAACAAACTGTCCACCTGTCAAGTTTTGGACCATTAGGGGGCATAGCATGTGTATTTGGATATAACTCAGTTTTTGACCACACTTCGTTATTATTGTTCATTTATTCGTTTGCTGGAAATTAGAACTGAATTAAAAAATAGTTTTGAAATAAATCTTTGCACTTAACAAACACAATTAAATATGTAGGCAAATGGATG
The DNA here is from genome assembly GCA_903798195.1 of Danio kyathit. NCBI lineage: Eukaryota > Metazoa > Chordata > Actinopteri > Cypriniformes > Danionidae > Danio > Danio kyathit. The sequence goes on along the minus strand of CAIGQS010000002.1, from coordinate 403,646 downwards.
TCTTCAGTGGAGTGCGTACAACACCATTTCCTTGTCCACAAAAAAAGAGTAAGTGACAGTGAAAGTATCCTCTCGCTGTGAAGAAGATTTTAAGATTTTATTTATTCTCTCAGTGTGAAAGCAGTTTATTCTTTAAGGGTCTTCTAGTGGTGTTTTCAACATGCCAGTGAGTAAAAATACTTTGAGGAATGTGTAAGTTGAGTACGCCTGCACAGGAGCAACACTATGAAATAACTGATTCTGAGCTGACTGATTCTGAATATGTAAAGTACTGATTATATATGTTAAATAAGCATATGAAGTTATATGTGTGAGAAGCATTCAGGAGAGTAACATATTATGAATTTATGCTATCATGACAATGTATGTAACCAATTAGTTCTTTTGCATCTATGCTCTGGTGTCAAAGCAGTTGCTGAGACCTGTGACATCTCTGGTGACGTTAGCCAGCTGGCAGAAAACCAAAAATAACAGAGCCACCTGAGTAAGACATCTCCAATGATGGTCAGAAGTTTAAAAGAGACACCAAGGGGTGTGTCAAAGAACCTTTATAAATTGTATTGTAAAAGCACAGAGACTTTAGAAAGTGGGAGAGAAAGTGTGGGAGAAAGTGGGGAGAGATAAAAATTGTCCAGGAGAGACTTCAGAATGCTCTGAAGTCTGCTCTGCACTTTCGCAGGCTTTATTATGTGAGAATAAAGTCTTTATTTCTGGTATCCAAAAACCTCCTGTCTGATAGTGCCTCATTGATGAGAAGGTCGTCAATCACGACAAATAACAACCGCCGGGGAGCTTACGACAAAAAGCCCCAAAGTGGGGCTTGACAAACTTGACAAATGACAACCTACGTGAAATACGACAGCTGCAGATGCTGTTTAACTGTTTTCTCACTAGTGAAGCGTTTTGTTTTACCACTTACAAAGTCCGCCATGTAAATAGCAAGTGTGCCATGGTGCAACGCAACTGACTCTTAAAGGTGCTGTATGTAAGTTTTTGATTCTTCTAAAGCATAAAAATACCATAATATGTTTGCAGATATTTAAGAAACATCCCAAGTGAACATACTTGTTTAACTGAAAAACAATGCTGAAGTCAGATATTCTGCTTTGAAAATGGTTCTTCCGTGCCGGAACGCTGTCTTTGTTTAGGTAAAGTTAACCTGCAGAATGCCAGTTTAGCCAATTATATTTCAGCACTCCGGGTTGCCTTGTTGGAAAACAGCGTATTTCATTCATTCATTCAGAAAGGCTCTGAAAGTATGCGCCCGTGACCGAAATGGACAGTATCAGACGTCGAAATGAGACAGATTCAGTTCCACATGAGGTTATTAATTAGCAAATGATATAAATATTACAAACGTAAACATTAGGTGAGCAGGTTACATTGTAATCTCGTGTCCTAACAACACGCAAACAGCAGTTTAGCTGTTTGCACCAGACGAAACACGACAAAAATGTAAATACAGCCTTTCAGAAGCACAGAATAAGCACTCACTCACGAAACGGTAAGGTTTAGAATCCATTCAAACTCACATTGTTAGCATTTAGCACTGAATAAAACACACGAGGCTTACCTGAGGTGCACTGCCATAGGTTTCACATGTTGAGCTGTGAGAAATAGAAACCGTTTCTAATATCTCAATTCGAGGTGTTGGTTAGAACTAAAACTCCTTTTAATATGGAACATAATTCCTTCCATCGCGTGTCGTTGATTTTATTTAGAACACGGTTTAAATCACTCGCTCCTGTACTCAATCTCTGGCATCCCACGCGTGTGTTTATTTTGATCTAGGAGTGCAATACCCAGTTCAACCACTGGGTGTCAAACTTACATACTGCACCTTTAAAGGGAATGTGAGAGGAGACTCTGATTGGTTCATTCTCAAAACACATCCATAACTTATTAAGAGAGTAAGCACAACCCTGTTAGACCAGGCGCTGCGTATTTTTCCGTCCTTAACATAGCAAAAGTGGATTCGGACACGGCCTTAATGCTTTTGCGCCCTGCGCTTAGGACTTTGTGCCTAGATCGTTAAAATAGTGCCCTCTGAGTGTCGACTCTGAATGCTGCTCACTTTCTCAAAGACAAAGTTTTTCTGTCATTTCTACATAAATTGAATTTAACAGGTTTCACTGTAGAGTGTACAGATTTTTACTGTTAAATAAATTTTTACAGTGTAATTAATTCTTATTCAAACTTTAAATATTCATATTTTATTTATTTCTATGTTCATCAACCAGTAAAACAAAACAAAAAATATAAGTAATTTTCTTTATGCTCCAAAACCTTACACACACAGATTGCTGACTAGGGTTTGGGATTGTTCGAATTTTAATGATTCCTATTTGGATTCCGCTCATCAATTATGATTTTTTACATAAATAAAATAAAGTCATTTAGGCCCTGTTCATGTGGGATTCAGGTTCATTTTCATCGATCTGATCACAAATAGACAAAGGAGACACATTAGGCTACTGATGCAATTTTTTATAATTTACTAGAAAATATTTGATTAAAAGTTCCAGATCAATTAAACACACTTTATGAATAATGAGATTATAGATAACTGATTACCTCTATTTCTGATCTATTAGACCTACATTTGCACTTTATCTGTTTTACAGTTTAAGGGCCCTATCATACACCCGGCACAATAAGACGTGTATGGTGCGATTTGTTGCTATTTTCAGACCAGTGTAACCCTAATTTTTATGTTTTGCACAATGATGTTTAAATAGCAAATCCATTTGCGACACTTTGTGGACTCATGGGTGTGCTGATCTATAAAGGAGGTACATTAAGGCGCATTGTTGTGCACTGCTATTTTGAGGAACTGAAACAGATCGCACCATTGACCAAGTAAAAGCTGGTCTAAAGTCCAGCGCAGAGCGCATTAGTAATGCGCCTATGCGGTTAGTTATGTGCCCATGCCTAACACTTACAAATTCCTTAAACACTCAGTATGTACAGCAATACACAAATATCTTTACATATCAAACAAATTTAAGCATTTAAATGTAACAAAAATGATCATTATCTACATAAATATATAAACCACTGCCTCCATGCCTTCATCTCGGGGCTTTTTCAGTTTATTAATGACTGTTTGCTTTTATAATTTTATTATTACCAGCAGTATTATTCATTATAGGCATATTTATATTTGTTTTAATAAAAACAAGCTTATCCATGAAAGTAAAGGAGTAAAGTAAAAAGAAAAAGTGAAATAAAGAGAAAGTAAAGAGGCTGAATGGAGGAGACTTGTTCTTTATTCTTGCGCTGCAGATGGCCTGTTTAACTGTTTTCTCCCTAGTGAAGCGTTCAGGTTTTCCACTTACAAAATCTACAGTGTAAATAGCAAACGACACAACTGACTCTTAGTGAAGTTTATTTATAAACTAATATTCAAGAGGATCACAAGCTTATGATTGCTTGCAGCCGGTCCCACATTATTCAATTTATGATTCACCAATCAGACGATTCCTAAGCCACTATAAATACCCTAAGTTCCATATAACAGCCATCTTTAATTTGAAGAATCCCCCCTTCCACCCCTACTCCTCCTCCTTTCATAGATGGGTGGCACGGTGGCCCAGTGGTTAGCACTGTTGTCTTTGGACCCCACGTGAACACAGGGAGAACATGCAATCTCCCCACAGAAATGCAAACTGACCAGCCGAGGCTCGAACCAGCGACCTTCTTGCTGTGAGGCGATTGTGCTACCCACTGTGCCACCGTGTCGCCCATCATTCAACATTTTCAAGAGTTCGCCCTTGCTGATGATTGGTTATAATGCGTATTTGGCATGCTGTCCCGGGAGAGAGCCCTGAGCTCGTGAGATCCTCGAGCTCGGGGCTCCCTCCCGTTGCAGGGCGAGAGGGGAGTCTGAGCTCAGGTAGATCTCGAGAGCTCCCCAAATTGCCTTCTTGCTCGGGACAGCAGCCGCGTATTGAAGAACCCTCCACAAGGCAAGAGATTGCTGCTATATCCGGCTGCTGGATATAACGTTAGAAAGAAGGAAACAAAAGGAGGGGGGGGGGGCTCCTCCGGGAGCCTGAGCGGGTGGTGTAGTACGGGGATAACTCCTGCGGGAGTCAAGCTTGGGGAAACTCCTGCAGGAGCTAGCTGTGCTGGATTCCCGCTGGGGTCGAAATGGGGACTAGTGAAGACTCCAGCGGGAAAGGGCCATAGACTCCTGTAGGAGTCAGCTTGGGGAGCAACTCCTGCGGGAGTCAGAGCTGGGGAGTGAGGGTCTATGCGGAAAAAAGAAAGAAGCTGAAGAGGCTTGAAGAAGCTAAGATGCTAGAAGGAAGGAAAGTAGCGAAGAGCTTTAGTACCTAAAAAGAGAGCAAGAAATCAGAGTCCTCTTGTTGAGAGGAGAGAAGCGGAATACTTTGATGCTTAAAGTAAAGCATCGATGCAAAGAATAAGAGAATAAGGCGGAGTACTACGACGCTAAAGGAACCGGAGTCATCGACGCTGAAGGAAGAAGAAAAGCGGAGTACTGCGACGCTAAAGGAAGCGGAGTCATCGACCCTGGAGGAAGAAAGAGCGGAGTACTGCAACGCTAAAGGAAGCGGAGTCATCGTCGCTGAAGGAAGAAAAAGCGGAGTACTACAACGCTAAAGGAAGCGGAGTCATCGACGCTGAAGGAAGAAAGAGCGGAGCACTATGACGCTGAAGGAGCGGAGTCATCAACGCTAGAAAGAAGAAAGGTTTTTTTTTTTTTTTTTTAAGGGCCGGGCGGGGATGGTGATTGATTCCTGCGGGAATCGAAGCTCGGGGAGGGTACTCCTGTGGGAGTCAGAGCTGCGGGGCCATTCTCCTGCTGGAGTCAGGAAAGGGAGGGGCCGTTGGAGACTCCTGCGAGAGGGGGGCGGGGCAAGGACACATGCGGGAGTCAGAGCTCGGGGTAACTCCTGCGGGAGTCAGAGCTAGGGAATGAGGCCTATGCGGAAGAAAGTTTAGTAGCTGCGAACTAGTCGCTAAGAAAAAGAAAGTAGGGAAAGATTAAATGCTAAAAGGAAAAGAAAGGGCTGGAGTAAAAGGGGAGAGGGGTGGAAGACTCTACACTTGAGGGAAGCGGAGCAACCGACACTGAAAAAGAGAGAGAGCGGAAGACTTCAACGCTTGGAGGAAGCGGAGCACTCGACGCTGAAGGAAGAAAAGGAGCGGAAGACTTCAACGCTAAAAGGAAGCGGAGCACTCGACGCTGAAGGAAGAAAAGGAGCGGAAGACTATACTATATGTACTCCCATAGCAGTGTTTAACTGCCGTCACCAGGCGGGAGAGTGAGATAGATGTAATGATTTGAATGCAGGATGTAAGAGCTCTGCTAGAGAGCCTCTTAAAATGACAGTGCTGAAATGTCAGGATAAGCTCAGCGGAGCTTCTCTGCTGCTGCAGAGGTGCGATGGAAGTCAAAGGTGCAGAAGAGAATTTAAGCTAAGTGGAGCATCACTGCAGTTGCAAAAGTGCAATGGAAGTCAATAATAACAGGTAAATAGGCTTCCACGAAGTGTGTCAGTAGTGGCATGTTAAATGGAAGGTATGTGAGCTCAGGCAGAGCATTACTGCTGCGGCAGTGGTGCGGAGAGGAAATGAAAGCTTAGCGGAGCCTCTCTGTTGTTGGAAGGCAAGTACACTTCCGCGGAGGCGTTTTAACCGCTGTAGCGGTGCTGGGGAATGTGCAGGTAGTGAGTGGCTAAATAGAGTTGTGTATGGGCTCAGGCAGAGGGTCACTGCTGTGGCAGTGGTAGCATGGAGAGAATAAGGCTCGGCTGAGCACTTTTTTCTGTTGTGGAGGTAGTCAGTATTAGGAGCATTATGAGTGCTCCCGCTGGAGTGTTAGATGCTATCAGTAGTGATATGTACTGATGAAAGTGAATATGGGCTCAGCTAGAGCGTCACCGCAGTTGCATTGTTGTTATGGGTGAGAGTAGCTCAGCGGGCGCCTCTGCGGCTGCAGAGGTGCAGTGGTGGTCGGTGTTAGAGAGTTATGATTGCTCCCACAGGAATGTTAAATACTGTCAGTAGTGATATGTAGAGATGAAGGTGAATAAGGGCTTAGCTAGAGTGTCACTGCAGTAGCAGTGGTGCTATGGGTGAGTGTTGCTCAGCGGAGCATCTCTGCTGCTGCAGAGGTGCAGTGGGACGGTATGGAGGCAATGTGCACTCCCGCAGAAGCATTTACTGCTGTATGAGTGCGGGGGGAGTATGAAGATTGTGGTTTTTTGGAAATGTAAGTGTATATGAGCGTATTGGAGCGTAGCTGCTGCTCTGGGCGACCCTTAAATGGGTCGAAGCTGTGGTGAATGAGCGTAAATAGAAGTATGGGATAGTTCAAGTTTGGAGGGAAAAGTTAAAGGAAGAAAAAGGGGGAAGGGTAGTGAAGGAGCTCCTATTTTAATAGGAGGGGGAATAGGGGGAAAAGGCAGAGTTGTGCTTATACCTAGAAATGTGTGTGGGTGGAAGTTGGCTGGAAAGGATCAGCTGGGCTTCCCTGAGGTGGTATTGCTCTCCTGTTGTGTAAGAATGCTAAAAGGGTTTGGAATGGGTGTATGGGGAGGGGATATCAAAAATGTATATGGTGAGGGCTGAGTGGCTGGAATTGTATCCTTGCATAGAGTATAAATGTATTTGGAATGGATGTGGAGTGTAATAGGTTGGATGAGGGTCAGCTTCTGTAGCCGCTATCATGGTCTCTGAAATGAAAATGAGAGAGAATCAGAAATAAAATATTTTACAACATGGTACATGTACAGCAGACATAATAAATTGTTTTAGCTGGTATCCATGCGAGACGTCTTAATAAGGGCATGGGCAACTGTGAATGGAAGTGCTTTTTGTTAATGCATGGTATGATAGCTTCGTCGTCGCAATGAACAAGGATGGTAGGGGTGGGCATTCGTCCCCCCACGGGGTGGCAGATGGATGGAGAGCTGAGGAAATGGGGTGTGGCTTGTCTGGTGGTCCTGTAAGTACTTCTTGAAGACTTAGCAGGTGAAGTGATGGTGAAGTGGAGTTAAACCCCCTAGTGATATAAAAATTTTGTTTAAATGCAAATGTATCTAACGTTGATGGATGAAACATTACTCCATTCATCAGAATATCCTCCGATTCGTAGCAGTCAAGCGGGAAGTTTGATTCTTTGCCATTTTCACATCCAACCGAATTACCTTTATAAACTTACATGTGACACTTGTGTGTGGACATATGAGTCACTGTGTCATATTACGATTGGACTTCTATGCTCGGTGTGTTGAATGATTTTTACTAGGTGGGAAAATCTTTCAGAAATTAAATGGCTATCGGATGCGGCATGGCAGAGTATTTTATTATTATTTATTTATTAATTAATTAATTAAAAAAAATATTATTTTTTAATTTATTTATTTATTAATTTTATTTTAAATATATCAACTGCCGACATCAAACCCTGAACTTAATAGGCTTAACTTGATTAAAATCACAAGCATATCTGGTCCAATTCAAAAGACTTTTGCAACAGTAAAGAGAGGGTGGGACTATCTCTAGTTTTTAGAGCTCATTGGATGGTGACGCTTCTCCTTTCAGCTACTGGCTCAAAGGAGCGTCAATCAAAAGTGCAGGTGGCCATTACCATGATCAAATCACTATTGTTTATGACTGGATATGCTGCTCTACTGAAAGCACTCCAGCAACAAGTTTGAAAGATAATAGTTCATTCCATGAATGTTTATCAACATGTGTGTAATGTTGTTGACTAATTTTTTTGCGGATTTGATAGCTTTTTGAATTGTATGGATCTATGGACAGGCAGAAAGTTTGAGCGGTGAGTATCTTTAGTTCTGATCAGATCTTTGTTGAAGCGTATTTATCTTTTTTGAGAGGCTTCCCTTTTAAAGCGTGCTACGTTACTGCAGTTGCACCGCTAGGAGAGTGGTGAGAGTTCAGCTTCATTGCAATGGCTTGGGAGTTTTGATTGTGATCTTGGAGAATTAGGTTGAAGGCACAGCGGATGCGTTGAGTGAGGCACTTGAAGTGGAAGGTTTTGATGTTGGTATTGTTGAAGTTGTTGCGGTTATAGTTGAAGATGTAGTTGTTGTTTTTTGAAGTCGTTGTTGCTGTAGCTGCGAATGTGGAGCAGATCGGTCTTCAAGACGAAGATGGCTAAGGTAAGATACTCTGGTTATTTATAGTGATTAGGAATCTTCCGATTGGTGGATCGTGCATTAGCTAACGAGGATCAGCTGCTTTCAATCATAAGCACGTGCTCCTCTCGAAATTAGTTTATAAATAAACTTCACTTCAAAGCTAAATTAAGTAGAATACAAATGATTAAAAACACAATAAAGACTATAAACATGAAATAAAACATTCACAAAGCTGCATCTTATGGAAAAACACCAGTTAACAGGCACTGCATGAGCTTCAGCTTGACAAGAATGAAGCAGATTTATAAAATCAGAACTGCAGATGAAAAATGGCAGACGAGTTTAGCAGAAGGCAAAGTGTAAAGATATTGGGACTGTTAAAATAACATTCTACTTTGTACATTCTTTAGATTCCAATACAAAAGTTAAGATTATTAATGACAACGGCTAAGATTATGAGTCTAAATCTGTTGATGAATGAGGAGGTGGAGAGAATACGCTGTTTAGTTTCACCTTCAGATAATAAACTAAAGCTAGCACTGAGCTGCTCAGCTACACGCTCAAAACACTTCAACTAAAATACACAACACTTGTTGGTTAAAACCGGGATGCACAATGAATCTAACACAGTGCGTTCTTTATATTTGATGTTTGTGAACCAACCGCAGATACTCGTCATGTTGATGGAGACCCCCTGCTGCAACATTCATTTATTACAATGATTACACTAAGCTTTGCATCGTTCTTCACCACATGCAGCCTTTGAGCACATGTTGCAGTCCATCTCTAAACTATGTTCAGATTATTGAAGCTACTCGCCAGCACAGAAGTTCCTGGCAGATTACCAAGTGAAAAAATACACATGTATTCAAAAAAATCGATGAGAGGAATTCAAATGTTCATTTTATAACAAGAATCTGAAGATTAATCTAAGTGTCTGATTCCAGAATCTGAGTCGATGTTCAATCCCCAACCCTATTCCTGACCTGATATTGTAGGGTTCTTCAGCAGAAATGGAGGAAGAAGTTTCTCTGTTCAGCTCAGCTCAATGCTGAAACTGTACAGTGTCCCAGTTAATGTCAGAACTGCCCCAATACACTCAAACATTTTACAAATTAGGATTAATTTCATAACGAATTATTTGCTCTTCACAGACATGACTGTAATACTCTACAAGCTGTATCTTCTGTATGTCCTCATCCTATAACCCTCACAGAAAACTGAATTTCAGAAAAGAGCTTTTTAGTTTTTTCTTAAAGCCATCAAGAGTAAAAGGACAAAGGCAGTGATGCTCCACATACTTGAGTTTGTCCAGTGTGTAGTTTGGGTCCTCCAGTTTTTCAGAGAGCAGATTGACTCCTGAATCTCCTGGATGATTGTAGCTCAGATCCAGCTCTCTCAGGTGTGAGGGGTTTGAACTCAGAGCTGAAGACAGAAAGCCACAGCCCTTCTCGGTCACCATACAGCCAGACAATCTACAAACACAGCAATAGTTAACATCACAGTTGGACAATCACACATCTCTTTGTGTTGTGAAGATGCTGACTGCTGTTTCTGCTCATGTGAACAGCAGTGATGAAAACACACATCCTGATGACCTCTCCTTATTGATCAAGCCCTGAGATCAGCAAACACACTCAAACACTCAACAAGGACTCAAAATAATCTTTATAACTCTACAAAGCAAAGATATTGTTCATAATAGATCACATGAAGCTGTAAAGCCTGCTGTGAGGAATAAGCCACAATTGATGTCAGAAAGCCTGTCCTAGGAACCTAAGTTTAGTAATTGTTTCCCGCACGGACAGATTTACATGATACACACCAGTACGGGCTGAATGCCATTCATTGTTTATGCTACAGGTTATGCTCTGCAAACTGCATTTATGTTATACAAGTGAGTACATGTATATGTTTGGTTCTGGTTACTATATGTCATGCATGTTATTGGTCATTTCCAGTGTGTCCAGCAGTTTATATTTCTCAGTGTGTTAGCACAATAAGACATAAATGTTAGACAGATATTTTGTAAATTATTTATCTTTATTTCCTTTTGTAGACCATTCCTTGCAATATCTCTGATGCATACCTCACCTGCATATTCAAGAGAGAAAATAAATGCTTATCATCAAGAATCTCTTCTCCACTCGTGATTTTCTAACCGAAATCAGATCCATATTTGTCCGCCTCAGCCAGCTAAAATCTTGAATGTAGTGGGACTTCACTACACTTGACCTCAGAAGATCATCTTAAGTAATGCATAAAACACAATAGAAAATGAGCTGATTTATTTATAGTTTGACTATGTTGTGGACTAAAACAAAATGAGCTAAAGCAAACACAAACCCACTCTCTTAATGTATTTATCACCTGCCTGACAGTCACATACACACTGATGGTCCATTAGGGACTTTATTCTGTCAGGCGAGAATCACATCAATATTCATGACTGCTGATTCTTCTACACATACAGCCTTTCCAAAATATTGCTTTGGGTGAAAGAGTAATAGTGTGTGTGTGTGTGTGTGTGTGTGTGTGTGTGTGTGTGTGTGTGTGTGTGTGTTCATAGTATAAGTGCTTTAGATAATAATAAGAGGGCCATTGGGCTTTATGCTACATTTTATTCAATTCTGCATTCTGAGTGAATAAACCCTAAGATTGCCTGCTGTTCCTCCAATCAGCAAATTGACACAACAAATATGCAAATAAGAGTGATAAACAGTGGTTTAGGATGTACACTTAATGAATTATCTGTTAATCAATACTCTGGGCTATTTGTTAACTGCAGGTATAGTATGAGCAGTGTGAAACATAATTACTGATAAACCATAATTCTTGTTATCTGGGGTTTAGTATCACTCAGGGTTAACATGTTCAAGTATGAAAAGCTCTAATATGAAACGTTCTGTCTGTAGTTATTTTTTAGTGGAAAAAGTATTTACCTCAGTGTCTCCAGTTTACAGTTTACAGTCTTCAGTCCTTCAGAGAGAAGCTTCACTCCTGAATCCTGCAGGTCATTGTTACTCAGGTCCAGCTCTCTCAGGACACAGTTTGAGGATTGTAGAGCTGAAGACAATCTCTCACAGGATTCAGCAGTGAGATTACAGCACTGTAGCCTGTGAAGAGAAACAGAAATAATGATTTTGCATTTATCTAGCAGGGGTAATCCAAAGCAGAAACGAAAACAATTGTATGGTGTGTTTTAGTTTAAGCAAAGGTAAAAATCAGTGTATGTACTCTGTAAATACTGAATTTAAGGGAGAATCCAAGGCTGTAAAATACACATAAAAGTATTCTTTGACTATCAATTACCATTTTTTGTGCTATAATTAATCATTAGTTATTATTAATAAAACTTAAAATCAATATTTTTATTTCCCTTTTCCAAGCACATGTTAACATATTAGAGCTATCAGTTTTGAAATACACACTATCTATATTTAAACATTTCAATATGTTAAAAGAAAGGAGAGATTATATTATTGTATTGTGTAAAAAGAGAATCAAAGCATTGAAAAGAATGTCTGAAAATGGAGTAAACATAAGGAGAACAGATATTGTATACAGCAGAAGATCAGTAACACATACTTGATGTATAAGCACAAATAGTCGGTGCTGTTTCTGCACTGCATGCATATGACTCATTGAGTTGCAGATGTGTTGCAAATCGATGTGTACCGCAGTACCGCCGCTCCCTATACGCAGAGTACGCAGGCTGAGTAGGGCCTCAGCTCAGGAGGGGGGCACCATCTTGAACGGTTGCTCAAAAATAAAAACATTTATTTAATAATATTAACATAAACTGAATGTAAATAAAATGTATATTGATAATATGTTGTTAAATACATTTAAAAAAATTCATTTTATGACGAACGCAAAAACAAACATGTGAAGTCATTTTTTCCGTGTACGCGCATAGACGCATATGCGCGGCGCGGTCCGGTCCACTTATCTGTGCGGCTGCTAGCAGCAAATATTTATAATTATTGCAAGTTGCAGCTCTATCCCCGGGAAGACAACAGCAGTCTGGAGCCGAGAAGAGGAATAAAGTGCAAGATGAATCGCGTGCATCATTTTCAGGTAACTTCCATTAATCTGGAAAACATATTTTTGCTTGTTCACTAGTGAGGCTAACGTTTAAACTTCGCCACAACTGCACCAAATCTGCCTTATTTGTTGTTGTTTACGTTCAGTTTTTTTTGCTTTGCGGCTCTGCATTGTGCTTTAAACTATGACAGGACATGTTTTATGACTTTTGGCGTTTGCCCCTCTTCCCCATGTTGCTGATAATTACACAAACACAATTATTTTATTAACTTGTGCAATACTTTACAATTCTGTTTGCATACCAGCTACATACACACGCACTGCACAATGATTTCACTGTATGCATTATTTATTATTATATAGTTATTATATTGTGTTATATAATTATATATTATAGAATTCTTTGCAGTTGTTTATCGTTTTGTCTATTTCTATACATTTCTTATTGCTGCTGTTGTTATTGCTTGTATCACTGCAATGACAATAAAGTCTCGTTAGTATTTACATCGGTGGATTGGTGTGTTTTAGGCCGGTTTTTCATTTTTGTACATTACTATATGAAATAACAAAACTGACTCATTCTGTAATTTCGGAAAGATCAATAATATAAAATCTAATATAATATAAAAGCATGAATTCATTAATGATTATTTTTTCTGAATGTTACAGTTTTTGTTTCAAAATACACTCATTTTAATTCACTTTTTAATTCTTAAAAACCACAAATGTCTTTGATTTATTCTGACAGCAAGGCTCAGTGTTTGTCACCATAGATTATAGTGCAAGTTAAATCCATATTTTGGTTGTAGTTTAGACACATTATGAAGAGTGCTTGACTAGCTCATTGTTTTAACGGTATGTCATGAGTTTTTCTCTAAATGACTAATTTCTTATGCATTGTACATGGAGGTTCAATGCTGAAAATTGTCAAAAATAGAAGATGAGGTGGCCTGATCCAGCACTGCTCCAGAGGCACCAGCAGCAGCACAGGTACAGACACAGAGACAGGATTCAGCCCTGAAGACCGCCCATCTCTACAGGTACAGAGAGGGTTTTATTCCTTACCTTTTGTAAAGTTTGAAATTGGGAATGCTTCTGCAGAAGACATGCCAGTGTTTACTTTGATGTAAACTATTATTTTGTAATGTAAATATTTGAATGTTTAAGTGTAATTTTGAGTGTTTAAATGCACATTTATCCATATAAATAAATAAACACATGTTTAAATACCTATGTTTGTGTGTTTTTGTTCCTCTGTGGGGGCACCAAAGTAAAATTTTGCATAGGGCACCCTTTTGGCCAGCAGCGGCCCTGAATGGGCATAAGTGTATACAGAAAACTCTTACAGTGCTCTTGTGGTGTTTTTGACCACTGGCATCAGTCTCATCAGTGCTTCATCAGATCTGCTGTATTTCTGCAGTTCAAACTTCTCTTGAGTCTCTTCTGACATCAGGAGCACAAACACCAGACCCGACCACTGAGTAGAGGACAGATCCTGTGATGTAAGATTTCCAGAGCTCAGACTCTTCTGGAGTTCCTCCACAAAGTCATCATTCAGTTCATTCAGACAGTAGAAGAGGTTGATGGTCCTCTCTGCTGATTTCTCCTTCTTTATTTTCTTTTTGATATAGTCAGTCGTGTCTTTGATGTTCTCAGTTTCGAGATTCAGTCCTGGCAGGAGCTCCTTCAGGTTACTCTGATTAGACTCCAGAGAAAGACCCAGCAGGAACCGGAGAAAAAGGTCCAGGTGTCCATTCTTGCTTTGTAAAGTCTTCTCGACTGCAGCCTTATGAAGTTTAAACAGGGTCTTTGTAGAGATTTTCCATGTCAGCTTTTTCCAGGAATCAAGAAATAGATTTGCTTTCTTGTCTTTGTAAGTAAAAAACACATAGAGAGCAGCAATGATCTCCTGAACGCTGAGATGTACAAAACTGTAAACCTGTTCCCCTGAAACTGGGTTTTCCTCCTGAAACATTCGAGTACATAATCCAGAGAACACAGACCCTTCCTTGACATCTAGTCCACACTTCTCCAGATCTGTTTTGTAGAAAATCATTTGTCCTTCCTCCAGCTGTTTAAAGGCCAGTTCCCCAAGCTTGAGAACAATGTCATCAAAAGACAAGACATTGACTGAAGGTTCAGAATCATTGCTGTATTTTTCATTCATCTGTTGCTTTTGAGACAGTAAGAAGTTGATGTACATCTCTGTGAGAGTTGTAGGTGTTTTGTCATTGCTCTCTTGACCCAGCAGACGCTGAAGAACAGTGAGAGAGATCCAGCAGAAGACAGGGATGTGGCACATGATATACAGACTCCTGTATTTCTTGATGTGGCCGATGATGTTTGCAGCAACCTCAGGACTGCTGTTTTTGATGAAGTACTGCTCCTTCTGTTCATCATTGAATCCTCGCACCTCTGTCACCTGATCAATGTAGTCTTGCGGTATCAGACTGGCTGCTGCTGGTCTGGATGTGATCCAGATGAGGCAAGAGCGTAGCAGCTGTCTCTTTAAGAGATGTGTTACTATCTCAGTCACTGTCATTTCCTTATCAACATCTGTAAGTCCATCATCCTCCTTAAAGTTCAATTTAAAGCGATATTCATCCAGTCCATCAAAGATGAACATGACCTTGCCTTGATCTTTAGGAAGAGAGCTTAGTCCTCCACTGCTAAAGAAGTACTTGTTAATCAGACCTATAAGACTGTACTTTTGTTTTTTAATCAGATTCAGTCTACGGAATGGCAGTGGAAATATGAAGACTATTTCCTGATTGTCTTTTCCTTCAGCCCAGTCAAGGATGAATTTGTTGACAGAGACAGTCTTTCCCACTCCTGCTATCCCCAGTGTCAGGACTCTTCTGTTTTGTCGACCTGTGTCAGGATGAACTTTAAACATGTCATTACACATGAGTGGTTTATCCTTGACTGTCTGTTGGTTGTGTTTTAACTCCATCTGTATCACCTCATGGTCATTCTCTCTTCCTCCAGTCTTATTCTCCACCACATATAGATCTGTGTAAATATCATCCAGGTACTTCTGACGACCCGTCTGTGAATTACCAATCAATATCTGCTTATAGTCCTCCTTTAAGTTCTTCTTTAGTTCATGGCTGGTGTTTGTGTAATCATGAGGAGATTTACCGTTCTCTGAAGCTGCACCTTTACAAGAAAGAGGAAAAGTTTTTTTTTATTAAAGTGAAACATAATTATGCCCTGTGCTTCCCACACATATAAACAAATTCAGTGGAACAAAGACAAACAATATATTCACATTCCTGAAACCCACAAATGATAATGTGAAATGCAGGCAGCCATTTACATGCATTAGCATTATGATTGACAATAACTGTTGTCCATAGCAATGCTGAATTTAAGACTGCTCATCTGGTTAAATAGCTGTGCAATACATGTTATGACAATACATCTGACTCAAAAACCATTGCTAGGACAGGTTTTAACATGAAAGGTTTGAACTGATAAAAATGTGAGTCAAATTATGACATTTGTAAAGTTTGACAGGGAATTAAACAATACCTTGCTTCTGTGTATTCTCCAGCTCTTCAGCCAATTCATTCTGCTTTATTTTCCTCAGGATGTCCACTGTGATCTTCACAGCTCTTTCTGGTCCAAAACATGACACCATCTTATCCACTGTATCCAACCTGTCTGCATTCTCCATTTCAGCTTTTGAAATATTTCTATGGTCATTCACTAAGCACCGCCGAAACTTTTTTAGTTCAGCTTCTAACAGTCCATTCAGTGAGTTGTCGAGCAGCTGTTTAACATTTGACATTGTGCTTCACACATTCACAGCTACAGGACAAGAGCAACAACATATGAATTAGTTTCACAATTAATGTATGGACTTAAACATTTATTTATTATATGAATAATGAAATTAATCTGTGAGTTGAAACTTGATATTTCAAAAAGCTACATTTTGAAAATTGATTGTCACTATTTTAAGTAGCACTTAGTGTGGTTTATATATAAACTAATTTCGAGAGGATCACGTGCTTATGATTGAACACAGCTGGTACTGCATTAACTCTGCATATTGCGCCAATCAGATGAACACTGACACACTATAAATTACCAGAGCTTTTTGCTCCAGTCATCTTCGTTTGAAGACCGCCCCGCTCCGCACCAGCTGCTACGCTACTGCTACTGCTACTCCAACTCCAACAACTACAACTACAACTTCAACAACAACTTACAACTTCAACAACATCTTCAACAACAACATCACATCCTAAATTTTCAAGACGCAGGCGATCCTAGCATTGCAATGAAACCGAACCCTCACGGCTCTCCTAGTGGTGCATCAGTGGGTAACGTACATAGCACGCTCCAAAGGGAAGCCTCGCTAAAAAAATAATAACAACTCTGCAACAAGACTAAACATTTTATAAATCTTTGAAAGACGAGACTAACGCCAATAGAATAATTTAAACAAAGAACTCACCTCTCAAACATCCCTCCTGTCCACAGATCTATTTCAACCTAATGGCATGAAGTAATTCGACTGCAAGGATCCAGGCAAATAAATCCGCAAAACAGTAGTCCACAGCATATTCATACGTCTATAAACATGGATGACAACATGCATGTTGTCATCCAAACCACTCGCTGAAGTGCGCCCAGTAGCGTCTCCAGTCATAACAATAGAGATTCTAGTCAAAATGGCCGCCGGCTTCTTGATTGACATTTCTTTGAGCAATAGCTGAAAAGTGAAGCATCACCATCCAATGAGCTCTAAAGCTCAAGATGGTCCCACCCTCTCTCTTGACAGATTAAGAATGGACACTGAATTGTGAATGAACTGGGCTAGATATGCTTGTGATTTAATCACATTATGACTCCAAACCTAATGTTATCTATTCATGGATTGAAGTTAAGCCCATAACTAACAT
Organism: Danio kyathit; assembly: GCA_903798195.1. NCBI lineage: Eukaryota > Metazoa > Chordata > Actinopteri > Cypriniformes > Danionidae > Danio > Danio kyathit. The sequence continues at coordinate 386,551 of CAIGQS010000002.1, read as the reverse complement.
TCACACAAAGTGCTGACTTTAAGTTCAGGGCTTGATGTTGGCAGTTGATATATTTATTAAAAAAAAAAAAAAAAAAAAAAAAAAACCTTTGCCACATCCGATAGCCACTTAACTTCTGAAAAGATTATTACCCAACTATTGAAAAACATTAAACGCATCGAACACGGAAGTCCAATCGTAATATGCCAGTGACTCATATCTTCACACATTGTGTCATATTTAAGTTTTTAATGGCGATTCTGTCGGATGTGAATCGACAAAGAAACAAACTTCCCGCTTGACTGCTATCAATAGGAGGATGACATTTCCGACAATGGAATAATCATCCATTTCATCCATTGACTCAGCGTTAGATACATCCACTTCTTAAACCTATTTCTATATCACTAGGGGGTTTAAAACCCCATTGCACTATAACTTCACCTACTCAGTCTTCAAGAGGTACTTTCTGGACCATCAGATAAGCCACACCCCATATACTCAGCTCTCCATCCATCTGCCATCCTTGCACTTTGCGACAACGAAGCTATCGGACCATGCAAGCTATCATACTATGCATTAACAAAAAAGGCCTTACATCCACAGTTGCCCATGCCCTTATTAAGACGCCTCGCATGGATACCAGCTAAAACAATTTATGTCTGTTGTACATGTACCATGTTGTTAAAGATTTCATTTCTGATTCTCTCTTTTCTCATTTCAGAAGACCATGACAGACAGCTACAGAAGCTGACCCTCATCCAACCTATTACACTCCACATCCATTCCAAATACATTCACACTCTTCACAAAGGATACATTTCCACTCACCCAGCCCACACCTCGATGCCATATTCACACTAGCTTTTTAGTTTTTGAGATGTTCCAAACTAACATCACATTTCAATCCCACAATCCACCTCACCATATCTGATCTAACTTTGCAGGATGAAGAAACACTATCTTTCTTTATTAAGCAAAGCAAACAGATCAATTTCACCAAGGACATTCTATTTTATTTTGATATCCCCTCCCCTACACACACTTTACTAACCCTCTTAGCATGCTTACATAACAGGAGAGCAATACCACCTCAGGAAAGCCACCTGATCCTCTCCAGCTGACCTCCACCCACATGTATTTCTAGCTCTGACCCATTTTGGGGTTGCCCCGAGTTCAATTGCTGCAGCAGCAATGCTCTAAACAAGCTCATATTCACTCTCATTTCCAAGTACCACTATAGTCACACTCCTCCGCACTCATACAGCAGTAAATGCTTCTGCGGGAGCGCACATTGCCTCCACACTGACCCAATGCACCTCTGCAGCAGCGGAGATGCTCTGCTGAACTACACCCACCCTCAGCACCACTGCAACCACAGTGACGCTCTAGAAATTTCATCTCTTGGCACCAGAAGCGGAACCTCATCCAACACCAGTACCTCCTTATTCAGGAATGATATTGCCATAAACCACCCACTATATAACCTCAGCCAAATTTCCATATCTCTCATATTACAGGCTTTAGCCCCCAGAACCCTTGATTCATACCTCACAGCGTAGAAAGCCTTTAAATACTTCCACATACTGTACAAAGCATTCTTCCTGATTTTTCCCTCCTCTCAATCACCTCATTCATATCTCACCTCCATATTCCAAGAACATACAAGCCAGCACTATTAGAAGCTACTTAAGCGGGATCCAATTTTTATAAGCTTCATAAGCTAATTTACGGATCCCCCTCAGATGCCATATCTAACTCCCAAACCACACTACTCATCAAAGGCATTCAGAAGTCACACCTGACCCCCCAGAATCCTTCCTCCCCACTTTTTACTGATGACGCTAATCGTCCAGTAACCCGTTTTTGGTTTCAAAACACCTGAAAGAAATATTACGCCTATCTGGCTTTCCACCTGAATCATTCTCTAGCCACTCCTTCAGAAACGGAGCCGCCACTACAGCTGCCCACAACGGGCTCTCACAAATCAAATTCAGGCCCTCGGCCACTGGTCCTCAGATGCATTCAAAACATACATCCGACCCAGCAGACATCACCTCAAGGAAGCCCAGCTGTCTCTCACCAGACGACATCTATCACCCAGAGTACAAGGGCACGAGCACGACTCTGCCATTTCCTCTTCCTCCCCCTCTTTCTAGCTTTGAGTTTCTCCGCTACTTTACTATAATTTCTAGCGTCGAGTTACTCCGCTAAACCCTTTTTCTTCTAACCCTGCATTCTTCACTATTATTCTTTAATTTTCCAGCGTCGAGTTTCTCCGCTGTTTTCTTTTTTCTAGCGTCGAGTTACTCCACTAACTTTTCTTCCTTCCAGCGTTGTTCCTCCGCTACCCCCCCCCCCCCACCCCCCGCCTCTTCTATTATTAAATTAAGCTCTAACTACTCCCTGTCTATTCTTTTTCTTAGCGCGAGCTATACTCCGCTCCCCCATCACTTCTCTCATACTTATTCACAGCTCTATCTCCCACGGAGGCCCAAGAGCTTCGACTCCCACGGAGTCACGCCAAGCCCGATCCCCGGCCACCCCCTCACTCATCACGCTTCCAGCAAGAGCCTCCACTCACTGTGGAATCAATCACTGCCCCCCCCCCCCCCCCCCCCCCCCCCAAGCCATTAGTGAATATCTTACCTTTTGCTCCTTCCTGCGTTGAGTTTCTCCGCATCTCCTTTCCTACTTCCTAGCGTTGAGTTTCTTCGCATCTCTTTCCCTTCCTTCAAGCGTAGATTACTTCCGCTCTTTACTCAATCCCCCCCCCCTCTCCAGTTCTCTCCCCCACTCATCTCCAACTCCTTACCCCCCTTCCAGCGTCGAGTTACTCCGCTACTTTTCTTTTTTCAGCGTCGAGTTGCACCGCTACTCAACCATTTTCTAGAGTTGAGTATTCCGCTGCTCTTTTCTTCCTTCGCATAAGCCCTCACTCCACAAGCTCTGACTCCCCTGGAGTCTCCCCGAGCTCGGACTCCCCCAGAGTCCTGTCCAGTCCACCTCCCACAGGAGTCTCCACCGCCCCCTCCCCTTCCCAGATTTCTGGAGGAGGCCAAACTTACAGCTCTAACTCCCACGGAGTCGCCCCCAGAGCACTGACTTCCCCGGAGTCAAATATTACTCCCCGGCCCGGCCAATACATATATCTTCTTTACTTTTTCCAGCGTCGAGTTTCTCCGCATCTCCTATTCTCTCCTTCCTAGCATTGAGTTCCTCCGCACCTTCCTCCCTTCCTTCCAGCATCAAATGCTTCTGCTCTTTCCTCCACCCCCCACTCTTCCAGCTCCTTTACCCTTCACACCTCTAAATCCCCAACCCCTTTCTAGCGTCGAGTTATTCCGCTACTTTTCTTTCTTCAACGTCGAGTTACTCCACTATTTTTTCTTTCCTTCTAGTGTTGAGTTCCTCCGCTACTCTTCCCTATTTTCGCTTAGGCCATCACTCCTCAACTCGGACTCCCACAGAGTCTCCCCGAGCTCGGACTCCCCGGAGTCCTGCCCAGTCCACCTCCTGCAGGAGCCTCCACCACCCCCTCCCTTTCCCAGACTCCTGCAGGAGGCCATCACTCCTCAACTCAAACTCCCACGGACTCTCCCCGAGTTCGACTCCATCGGAGTCATGCCCCCCCTGCCCATTTCACCCCCTGTCCTGCAGGAGTCCTCATGACCCAAAAACATACCCCAACTCCCGCAGGAGCCCGCCCACCCCTGCTCCAACCCCCGCAGGAGCATCCCTCGCATCCGACTCCCCCTGAGTCACCCACTGCCTTCCCATGCCCAATTTTCAGACTCTCCTAAAAGCCTGCTTCCAATTCTTTCCTTCAGGAGCCTCTCTCCCTTTTTTACCTTCAATTATATCCAGCAGCCGAATATAGCATTGATCCTTAGCTTATTGGGGAGTTTCTCAATACGCGGATGCTGTCCCCAGCTAAAAGCATTTTGGGGAGTTCTCGAGACCCACGTGAGCTCAAACTCTCCTCTCGCACTCCAAACGGGAGGGAGCCCCGGGCTCAAGGATATTCTGAGCTCAGGGCTCTCTCTCGGGACAGCATGCCAAACACGCTTTATTAACAATTATCAGCTAAGTGTGAACTCTTGAACTAACCACGAATAATGCAGGTGTTTCTTGTTCATTTACTTAACTGGAGTATTAAGCAGAAGCTCTGTAACTTTTCTTGCTGTATCATTGTACATGAGTTTTTTTTAGATATTTAACTGGTTAAACCACAACCATTATAGAAAACTAATAAAATCAGTTCTAGAAAAGACTCTGAGATGACAAGTAAAGTTTCACAAACTAATTTCAAGAGGAGCACGTGATATGATTGAGCATGTCTGGCTGCTCATCTGTAATCAGTAATAATCCAATCAGAATGATCCAAGCTTACTATAAATGGATCGATTTCTCCCTACTGCTCTATCTTCGTTTTGGAATGCTCCCCGCTACAAATGCTCCAGCTCCAAAAATCTCTTACAGCATTGCACTATTTAGCTAACAAGATGGAAGAACCAACCAACAAACAACTTCAGTCAGAGCACTGCTCTCCCTGCGACTTCAGCCGCAGCTCAGCACTATCCAGCCCTCCTGGATGACAAGCGAGCCTGAGGTCCCGCAAAAACACCGGCCGGCCCACCAGCTTTCCACTATCGAACCATAACGCGGTCAATATAATCTCCTTTTCCATTTACTTCAAACACCCTCACCCAACGCATCTGCCGTGCTTCAACCCAGATCTCCAGCAAGATCACCGTCCAAAACTCTCAAAATGCCAGGTGATCAAAGCCATTGCAACGAAGCTGAACTCATTGCTTCCTAGCGGTAACGTATATCATGCTCAAGGGGAAGCCTAGCAAAAAACTACGACTCCCCAACAAAGACTAAACATTTACAAAGCTTTGAAAAAAGAGACAACATTGATTCAACCAAGAACTCACCTCTCAAACCTCCCGATTGTCCACTGATCCATAACATTCTAACAGCTGAAGTAACTTGATGCAAGGATCCAGGCAATATAATCTGCTAGTCCACAGTATATGTACTCGTTGATTAAATATCCATGGTATGCTCTGTTTTTATCCAACTAGCGCTGGAGCGCGCTGTGACCTCTTGAACCTTTGATTGACACTACATTGAGCCAATAGCTGAAGAAGCGTCACCATTCAATGAGCTTCCCAAAACTTGAGATGGTCCCGCCCTTCTTTCTTGACAGTTCACAAAAGATTTAGTGAATGCATTGGGCCAGATATGCTTGCGAATTCTAATCATTTTAAGATTACAACGCAATGTTATTTATTTAAAGTAAATCCCATAACAAACATTCCATTCATACAGTTTACTAAGTGGTGACATCGTTTTTAAGTTCAAGGGTTGATATTGGCAGTTGCTATATTTATTATTATTATTATTATTATTATAAATGTTTATTTATATATTTAAAAAAAAAACACAAGCATAAAAGTCCAATTGTAACACGCCATAGTGATTTTGGGAGTCAACGGATCTTTCAAGAACTGAACAAATCACACACCACATTATTCTTAAAAGATTGAATGGTGCGTACACTGTTAAAAATTGTCCCGTTAAAAAACAGTAAGTTACTGGCAGCTGCAGTTGCCAGCAATGTACTGTTATTTTACAGTATGTTGCTGTAAAAATACATGGACTACATTGATATACACAATACTCAAGTGAATTAATTTTGTTCATTGAAAGCGACTGCCTCAAATTGGCCAACTTCTGTATGAGTTTATGAAATAATGTGCTATATATGCTTAGAAGCATACTTATAATGCTAATTTATTTTAGTTAATTTGAAAAGTTACTTTTAACCCAAATGTCTTACATTTCACAGCAGCACACATACATGTAAAGCTGGAATTAACACAGAGAGATTCTTACTGCATCAGCAACTAAACAGCCACTGTCTTTAAGTAAAGAAACATGCAGAATAACATCAGCAGTTCATTGTTCATCTTTGACTCAAACACTGGCTCTACTCTCCTCCCCAACGGTGACACAAAGAAGAAATTTGCTTCAGGTTTTACAGTAAAATACTGTTTTTTCCTTGATTTAACGGTAAACTACTGGCAGCTGTGGTTGCCAGCAATCTACTGTTTTTTTACAGTCTACTTCAGTAGTTTAAAATAACATCATATTACTGTTAAAATACATTTTTACACTGTGTTTTTACCTCTCACACATTTAACCCTTTAAACCCCAGAGCAAATACCTCAGTTTTAATTGAACACTTCCAAGTGTCCACACTACTGAGTGTTCAAGAAACATGGAGCAAAGCTGAAGTAAATGAACTAATTAAATGACTAATTAAATGATAATTGAGGATTAGCGATGAACAAATGAAGAAATACTGAAGGGAAAAAACAAGAACAGAACATAAAGTAACAAAAAACTGAAACTTCAGTCACAGCTTTATAATGAAATAACCTGAAGGTCAACAAATGATTAAATCATTAAAATATCAGCAGATGATTAAACAACTCTACAATCATCATCAGCAGCTACACTTATTACTAAAACATTTATTTTTGTATAACATCTACTAAAGTTCTTCTTGAGATAAAGGTTAACATTTTACGTCACCATCATGGAGAACAGTCTGCTTTAGTTGGGCTCTGAGCCCTGACATTTTTAACATTCATTTATTTTGGCTGCTGCACTTGTTAAGAACTTTGTTTAAAAAGCTCTTTTGATATGGCAAACAAGCCAAAAAAATTAATAAGATCTGCTGATGTTCATATTGGTGTTAATAAGGCAGAACCTGTTTTTACTTAAAATAATTTACTGCTCTTATCCAATGTTTAGTTTATTGTTAAACGTTATATATATGGCTGTATGTGGCATTGAATTCTGGAAGTGTTTCAGAATATCTTGGACAAAAACACTTTGCTCTATGGTGTAAGTTGCACTCAAAGAGACATCAAGAATCAGCGTATGAACCTCAACAACGGTGATAACAAACAAAATGAACAGTTTAACTCACAAACATCACAAACTGGCTACTGAAAGTCTAAACATAAACAACAGCAGAATCAAACACAAATAAAGAAAACTGTAAGACCATTATACTAAATCATTTATTCATGCCCCAATGCATGCTGGGATATTTGTACTGTGCCACACCCAGCATGCATTGCGGCATGAAACATTTTAATTGTTACCATTGTTGAGGTACAAAGTCTGATTCATGAGGTCTGAGTGTGACTGTCTTAACTGAACTGTTTTTGTCTGTTATTTCTTAACTCTGTAAAAGAATTAGGTATTTTTCCTGTTTCCACTTCTCATTAATAAATTAACATCTGCATTAAGCATAAAAACTATCGCATGAGGCCATCATCCAGACCTTTATCAAAACATTTAGCAGAACAAATTTCAGACAACTAGATTTATCTACCTATTGGCTTCCCAGCTTTATTGCTATAATAAAAGAGTTTTATAAACTTTGTATTACAGCAGCAGGAGAGGCTAACTTTACAAATTCAAGGGTGAAGAGCCCAACTAAACCAGCTCCTCACTCCATTACGGTGACACACAAAAAAACAAAACGCCTAAATTTCTGTTGGTTCTTAATAAGAATGGTATGGAAGTGAAAGCGGTCAGTAATAAGTGTGTCTGCTGTTGTTTGTGTTGTTTAATGATCCACTGCTGAGACTGAAGGTGTTTTATTTGACTTGATTTTATTTAATGCTGTAACTGACGTCACTCTTTGTGTTTCTTGTTTCTCTTTCCTTCAGTGATTGTGATTATTAACAGCAGGTGTTCATCAGTGTCTGAATTCACTCATTAGTGTTCATTAACTCTGTCATGTGAATTATATTAGTGAACTAGTGTATGGAATAGTGAATGAGGGCACAAAGTGGGATTTTAAACACAGACTTGAAACGTCGAATCTGAGCTCTGTTAACTCACAGTTTTCTGCTGTTGGTTACTTTTTCGAAAACAGAAATATTACCCAGAATGCACAGTTTTTAACAGCATATTACTGTTTTACTGAAAAAAACATTATTTTACTGTTGAATCTGACCGTTTTTTAACAGCAATTTTTTACACTGTACATGTACCATGTTGTAAAATTTCATTTCTGATTTTCTCTTGCTTTCTCATTTCTGAGATCCAAACAAACTGCTACAGAAGCTGACCCTCATCCAACCTATTACACTCCACATCCATTCCAAATACATTACCACTTACACCGCCCACACCCTTGATGCAGTGTTCACACTAGCCTTTTGGTTTTTGAGATGTTCTGAACTAACATCACATTTCAATCCCACATTCCACACCACCATATCTGATCTATCTTTGCAGGATGAAGAAACTCTATCTTTCTTTAATACGCAAAGTAAAACAGATCAACTATGCAAAGGACATCCTATATACATTTTTGACATCCCCTCCCCCACACACCTATTTCAAAACCCCCTAGCATTATTACACCACAAGAGAACAATATCACCTCAGGGAAGCCCAGCTGATCCTCTCCAGTAGACTTCCACCCACATGCATTCCTAGGCATAAGAACTATCCTGCCATTTTCCCCTATTGCCCCTCTTATTAACATAGGAGCTCTTTCATTCTTCTTTCATTTTTCTCCCCAAACTCAACCCCATACTTCCATTCTCTCTCATTCACCACACCTCTGACCCATTTAGGGGTCATCCTGATTTTCAATTGCTGCAGCAGCAACGCTCTAAACAAGCTCATATACATTTACATTTCCAATACCACTATCGTCACACTCCCCCAGCACTAATACAGCAGTAAATGCTCTGCTGGAGCACACATTGCCTCCATACTGACCCAGCGCACCTCTGCAGCAGCAGAGACATTCCGCCGAGCTACACTCACCCATAGCAGTACTGCAACTGCAGTGAAACGCAAGCTGAGCCCTTATTTACTCATCTCTACATATCATCACTGATAATATGTTACATTCCTGAGGGAGCATTCTTAAAGGGTCACGAAACACCAAAACACTTTTTTTGAGCTGTTGACAGTCATATATGTGTCCCACGCTGCTATAAACACTATTAGGACACATATATTGCACTAAAAAGTGAAAATTGGTTGTTTTTGCGTTATTTTGAGCAAATTCGTTCTTCCGGTTTGAAACAAATTTTTGAAGCTACGTCACGGCCATGAGATACATAGGTGTAAATCCAGCCAGGAGAGTGGCTGGCTGTCTTTTTGAGGACATTCTGACGCATTTGAGTGAGCAGCATTAATTCATGAGAAGACGTGCTTCAAACCAATCAGCGCGCTCTATTGTGTATGACGTGAAACTTCATTAATATGCATGATAGCTCCGGAGACTGTTTACGCTGTATAGACGGCAGAGAGACGCCACGTTGTGTTGCTAAAACAAGTGAAAGAACAAGAATTTGGAGACATGGGTCGTCGGTGTGCTGCAACAAGGTTTTGTTTTCATTTTCCCTCTATGAGAGAGCTGCTGGACTCACGTGTGGATTACAGTGCACGCGACACGCGACTGAAACACGTTTGTAAGGAACATTTTTACCCGAGAGCTTTTCTCATCTGGAAATGGTGAAATCCGGATTTGCCGCTTGTCTCCTTTTAATAAAAAGACACCGCTCCAGTTTGATTGTCCTGTCGCTACAGATTAGGTAAGTGTGTGCAGTGTTCTTTGTTTAACCCAGATTGCAAAGTTTGTCGTGATTGTCATAATGATTTAGTTACTAAGTTTACAGTATGTTAATATCACTGCAATATTACAGTACAATATTATAGACTGAAAGATCCGCTAATGCTGCTCTCCGAGTGTAAACATATAAACACAAACTATTCCCGTCGTGCAGGATTTTCGCCGCATTTTGTGACAGGATAGTCTATACACACACGGCTTTCTGACGCTACCTACCGAGTACATAAGTTACAGAGAAATGCGGAGGATTTTTTTTTTCTCCCATTCGCCGTGCGGTATCAAATCAGCCTCTGTGTTTCTTTTGCCTGTGATCAGCACATGGCTAAATGGAAACTCCCTTCTATGCAAATTTTATCCTCTTTCCCTCCCCCGACACTCCCACACTCCCAGAGCTGGACACGCCCAACTTTCCTGACTTTTTTCAAACTAGAGGTGTGAGAGGTGCTGAGACAGGGGGGTTTCATGGCCCTTTAACTCTCCAATACTGACTACCACTGCACCTCTGTACCACAACAGAAGACGCTCTGCCGAGCTACACTCACCCATTGCACCCTTGCTCAGCCAAGCCCTAATCCCCCCCCCCCACCCTTCCCCTCCTTATTTATAGATGATACAAACTGCCCGGTAACACAATTCTGATTCAGAGACACCTCAAAGCAATTCTCACCTCTCAGGCTTAACCCCCAGACTCACATTCCAGTCTCTCTTTCACAGGGTGTCCGCGGAGTCTTGTAGAGTATTAAGAGTTGATAAATTAATGTAGAGAAGTTCGGAGCCCTTATAAGTATTAGAAAGTCTTAGATGCTTTTGCAAGGTATTTAATTTATATCTTCACTTTGTGCAAGGTATCGTTGAATGTTAAAGTTTGACTGAATTAAATCTGCGAATATCAGGATGCTGTGTGGTTTATGAAATCAGGGTAATCCTACTAGTTTTGACATCATGCTGCCTTATTTACTGCAGTATTCAAGGCAACATCATTATTTATGTAGCTCAATAGGCGACAACTTCTGAAATAGCTAAGTTTAATAGATATTTATTCTGTGTATGAATAATGTTTTAGGTTTGATTAAATTCAGTAATTACACTTTAAATCTTGCCAGTGTTCAGGACAAAGTGGTTGTAAGGTTTTATATCGTATGGAAGGAGCCTTGAACAAGGTATTCAATGTATTGAAACTCTCTGATTCCTGTATATACTCTGTTTCAGAATAGGGGCAGCCACCACAGAAGCACAAACCAGGCTTTCACAACAACAAATCCAAACCATGGGAAGGTGGTCATCCGATGCCTCCAAGACGTACATACGTCTTAGCCAAAGGCACCCCAAAGAAACCCAGATGGCATGACCCAGCCACCTTCTCTTCTTGTACTTCCTTCCAGATTGAGTAATACTCAGCCTTCTCCCCCTGCCACACAGCTATCTGGAGAGTCCTCCAAGCCCCTATTGTCACCCCGCTCATTTCCGCAGGAGTCTTCACTGCCCCCTCCCCTTTCCCGACTCCTGCCGGACCTTGTCCCCCCTAAGGCTCTGACTCCCGCAGGAGTTTTACCCCAAGCTTTGACTCCCGCAGGAGTCATCTCACTGCACCCCCCCCCCCCCCCCCCTCCCCAGGCCTTAGCAACTTTCATTTTATATATATGTATTTATTCATTTATTATCTATTTATATAAAGCGCTGTCACTCCCCGCTCTATCTCCTTACGGAGTGTTTCTCGAGCACCTAACCTGCCCGTCACAACAGGAGTCTTCACCGTCCAAATCCTCTTTTCCCAGACTCCTATTAGAGTCGGCCATCTAGCCCTGTCCCCCGGGCTCCGACCCCCACAGGGGTCATCTCATAATATATATATATATCTATGGACTCATGTTTATAGATATATATTTACATAGAGCGCTGTCACTCCCCGCTCTATCTCCAGCAGGAGTGTTCCTCGAGCATTGACTCCTGCAGGAGTCCGCGCCAAACTTGCCACTCACCCTCCAACAGGAATCTCCACCACCCAAATCCCACTTCACGATTTTTGTTGGAGACGGCAAAAACAAGAATTGCTGCCCTAACTCCTGCAGGAGTTAAAACCCTTATTCTACTCTCAGAAGTCTCCTAATTGCCCCTCCAGGCCTTAGATTACCCCATTTTATATATATATATATATATATATATATATATATATATATATATATATATATACATATATTTATTAAGGGTGTAACGATACGCGTATTCGTATCGAACCGTTCGGTACGAGGCTTTCGGTTCGGTACGCATTACGAACCGAACGATTCAGACAAATATCTAAAAAGATAAAAGAGAATAAGTGTACAAAATATAATGTTTTCAGTGCAACATTGCTCAACAAGGCATCCCATGACGTGACAGACAACATCTGCCTTCCCCGCATACCTGCCAACACTCCCGTTTTTCCCGGGAGTCTCCCGTATTTCAGACCCGTCTCCCGCATTGTTCTGTCTCCCGGTAAACTCCCGGAATCCCTCCCATCCGCCCCCTGCTCCTGAGCATTTTGGTACTCTCCGGGCTGAAACCTGGTGCTTGTGCGCGTGCTCTTCCGGTCGCGCGCCTCCATCTCCCCAAATCTCTCACCCCTCCCGCTCCCCGCTCTTCAGTTCGCGCCAGTGTTGCCAACTTAGTGACTTTTCAGAACCCCCTAGCGACAAATTTTCAAAAAAGCGACAAATCTAGCGACTTTTTTGTGTGTTACTGGAGATTTTTATAGACTGTCATTTGTCCATTACTGTACCATCCCTACTCTTCTCAACGAGCTGCGGGAGATACCGCCGGTCGCTCCCCCGCCTCAGAGCACTGACAGGCGGCCCAGTCCTCGTACAGCAGCCTCTCCCACCTGCAGCCTGACAGCAGATCACCCCTCTGCGTACCGACGGCAAATGATTTAGCACCGGGAGTGTGAAGGTATTTCCCTTGTACAAACTGATCTGCTTCTCCTTTATTTTAACAATTTAATTTGATCATTTATTGTTCACAATCAGAGATGTTTTAAGTGAGAGTTTCAGAACTTGTCTGAGTATATTACGTCTGAGAGATTACTGCAAATTCACTACTCATCTATAATGATATACTGTATTCAAACAGCAATAAATTTAGTTAAATTGACAAGCTTACATAAAGCGTAGTGCAAATATAATACCCCATTCATATCCACATGTGCTGCCGTTAAGTCAGGTAATCAAAAAAAATAGGTAGCATGATATTTAAGTATAAGTGGGTCACGCGTGGATAAGATCAATTATTGGTGATGCAAACTTTTAACTATTACTCTAAAATATTAAGGTGTTTTAAGCAATCTTGACAGACTGGCACAAATATGCTTTCATTTAAAAAAAATCGCTCGTCATGGCTATATGCGGTGAACATCTCCGTTCTCACAGGTTTCTGGGTTTTTTCATCATCAATCACTTTCAGTCTGGGAACATGTTCAGTGCTGCGAATTATGTTAAGCCTGTCCTGCAACATTGTGGTTTAGAGCTGAGACCTATGACGACTTTAAAGACGATATTTAGCTTGTTTCGCATTAATGTAGATATATTACATGTTTTAATTCCATTATTGAATAAAATGAATAGCATTATTATTTTTAATCATCATCATTAATAATAATTAAACTAAAAATAATTTGACGGCTTCAGCTGTTCACATCAACATGACCGGGACTTTCGGACTTCAGCACCACGTGTCTTTAGCATGAATTGAAATAGACTTTCCCTCCTAAAGGAAAAAATACAATAATTTTTAAAATTGCAATGCAATTATAGTCATGTATTCGCAATTTCACATAAATCAGCATGCCAAAATTTTATTATTTTCATTGCGCTCTCTCTCTCTCAGCAGCAGTTCACGCGCGCTGGCACTACCATACACAGCCACATCTCGTAGCAAATTCATTTGCAACTTTGTTGCATAAAAAATAGGCTAAATAACAAAATTTAATTAACAAACAAATTAAATAAAATGATTTGTAAAATTGAATTTACAGAAAAAAGAAAATGAAAAGAACTGAAACCAGCTCAAATGTTCTGTTCTGGAATAACAGGTGTTGCGATCAAATTAATTTGATGGAATGATAAACACAGACAGGCGCATTTTTTTAGAAAATAGCCTATTTTATTTAATTTTAAAATATGTTAGGCCTATATTTATTATATAGGCTATAATTTTTGTTAAATAGCCTATATTAAATTACCATTCATTTTGGCTTTAACGAATTATTGAACAGATTATTAATAACTTATCAAAAAACATTTGTGTCGGCCGTCACCGGATAAAGTCCAATCTTTCTTAAATTTTTTGGACTATTGTTTAAAAGCTTAGTGGCATCGTAGAGGTCCAATTTACTGTTGTTTGATTTAAATTATAGCCTGTATATGCACCAATAAACAAGTCAAAGGAATGAATGAATTAATAAAATGATTCTTAAATGTCAATATTGTTTTTACTCAAAAAAATAACAAATGTTTTCTAAAAATAAAATGAGCAATTTTCATCATTTATACGATTCAGTTAAATATAAGTTGGACATTTATGGGGCCATGTAACATGTTTTTGTGTTTGTTTTTTTGTTCTCGGTGATCTTTAATATATACTGGGTAGCTACGCAAAATATTTTCTAAAATGTCAAGCAGGAATTTGTTGACAGCTTTAATTATGAAGACAAAAAATATTAAAAATAACAAAAATAAAATGATAAAAAATACAAAGATAAAAAGAGCAGCATTTTGCTAAATATAATAGTTCTTTATATGCTTTAAATCCTGCTATGTGTTGTTTCATATTCGTTAAGAAATAACAGCCGTCGTTTAAATCATTATTTTACCATCAAAATGTAGTATATTTTATATTATTATCAACTTTTGATATAAAACCGCTGTGTAATTTAATTGATTGTTAAAAATGAAATAATTTTATGGCATTACAGTGTTTAGTTGCTTTCGCTTTCGTTCTTCACAGAAGCTGTAACAGAAGCGTGTGCCACATTCACCTCTGACGTGGCTACTCAGCCTGTAGCCTAGTTTGGGATTTTTTCGTTGTGACGATTAAGCAAGAATCATAATGCATTGCATATTCGGCTCATTTTTCAGTAGCCTCAACACAGGCTGGTAGCCTAGACTTAAACGGATCGTTTATAAGAACGAGCGATTAATAGATTAATTGATCATTAATTTAAATGATCATTGATCACAGGATTTTGTAGAAACTGACGTCCCTAGTTCAAAGTAAAAAGAAAAGAAGAGAGATCATGCTTTTATGATGTTAGTTTTCATACAATAAAAAGGTTTCAATCAGAAAAATCCTCTGGCTTTTTTTTTTTTTTTTTTTTTTTTTTTTTTTTTTTTTGCTGTATCGAAAACATACCGAACCGTGACACCACTGTGTCATATCGAACCGAACCGTGATTTTTGTGAACCGTTACACCCCTAATATATATATATATATATATATATATATATATATATATATATATATATATATATATATATATATATATATATATATATACCCTCATATATACATATATATTTATATATAGCGCTGTCACTTCCCAGCTCCAGCTCCATCAGGAGTGTTCCTCGAGTCTTTGACTCTTTAAAGAGTCAACCCCACCCACCCCTTTTGGCCCCCTCCAAACCCCCAACCCCCCCTTCCCTGCTCGGCCTCCCGCAGGAATCTATTTCACCCTTTGCTCCCGCAGGAGCTCCCTATGCTTCTTTTCTAAATCACTATATCCAGCAGCCGGATATAGTAAACTTTCTAGCTTTTCGGGGGGAGTTTCTTCGAAATACGCGGCTGCTGTCCCGAGTTAGTAAGCATTTTGGGGGGCTCTCGAGACCTACCTGATCTCGGATCCCCTTATATGCTTATTGACTGGGCGGGAGCCTTGGGCTTAAGTATCTCCGAGCTCAGGGCTCCCGGGACAGCATGCCAAACCTGTATAAACGCTAAGCATATCTAAGTGGACACTCTTGAAGTGAAGTTTCACAAACTAATTTCGAGAGGAGCACGTGATATGATTGAGCACGTCTGGCTGCTCATCTGTAATCAGTAATAATCCAATCAGAGTGATCCAAGCTTACTATAAATGGGTCGATTTCTCCCTACTGCTCTATCTTCGTTTTGGAAGAATCCCCCTTTCCACCCCATCTCCTCCTTTTCCTCCCTTTACTAGGAGGGCTCTCGAGACCCTCCTGATCTCGGATCCCCTTATATGCTTATTGACTGGGCGGGAGCCTTGGGCGCAAGTATCTCCGAGCTCAGGGCTCTCTGCCGGGACAGCATGCCAAACCTGTATAAACGCTAAGCATATCTAAGTGGGAACTCTTGAAGTGAAGTTTCACAAACTAATTTTGAGAGGAGCACGTGATATGATTGAGCACATCTGGCTGCTCATCTGTAATCAGTAATAATCCAATCAGAGTGATCCAAGCTTACTATAAATGGATCGATTTATCCCTACTGCTCTATCTTCGTTTTGGAAGAATCCCCCTTTCCACCCCATCTCCTCCTTTTCCTCCCTTTACTGAGGGGGCTCTCGAGACCTACCTGATCTCGGATCCCCTTATATGCTTATTGACAGGGCGGGAGCCTTGGGCTCAAGTATCTCCGAGCTCAGGGCTCTCTCCTGGGACAGCATGCCAAACCTGCTATAAACGCTAAGCATATCTAAGTGGGAACTCTTGAAATGAGACTGGTGGAGAATCACACACATTTGTCCACTGTTAACTGTTGACAATCTACATTCTTGGGTACAAATGCCCATCACTGGGATGGTACCCTGAATGGTACATTTTTGTACCTCTAGTTTAGATCTTAAAATTCATATGGGGTACAAAATAGGGGCCTATCATGGACCTTTAAAGGTACAGATATATTTAATGTAGCTTATTGGTGCATTTGTCCTTACAGTTTTGTAAAATAACTGTACAAATTGAATGTCTAAAATATTCTAATATAAAAGGCCATGTTATGTACATGCTCAGAATCCTCTGAATCGACTTTTTTTCTATTGTGACACACATGTTCAAAAATACCTCAATTTATGCTGTTTAATGCAGACATAGAAATGGAAAGAAATGGAAAAGAATTGGATGATCATTGCAGCCCCTTGAGAATGTACGCATCATCCACCAAGTGCAGGCAGTCATCTCAAACCTTGGTAATGGAGCAGTTGGGTGGAAAACATGAATAAATTTGAGCTTCCTGAAGTCAGTGGGTGCACAGCAAAGCTGACACTGCATGCATGCTTTTTAATGTGTATGGCGTAACAAGCTCTATTGAGTGGATGATTAATGGATACTAATGAACTTCTAAATTCCATCCAAGTATTGAAACCAAAACAAACGTGCAAGACAGATATGATCCAGCATTTTCTAAAAGTATCATAAACTTTAGTTTATTGTTGGACTCATTGGAGGAACAAAAGTTTGACCGAATGATGCGATGACATGATCTGCATGCTGGTAATATTTATTTATTCTTTCATTCATTCATTTAAGATTCTACCTATTCCTATTTATTTTAATTAAGCTACTTAATTCACCTTAAGTAAAAACTTAATGTCAACCTTTGAATATGCTGCAGATTCTCAGGGCACAAGCAAACAGCCTGTGGTCATTAACCAGAGGTGCAGTCATTTCAAATAAAGTCTAGACTATGTCATTCCAGAGTAGTAAATGGTTTTCTATCATAACTAATTTGTACAAAGAACACTGGCGTGCTGTTGTGATAAGGTTTAACAAAAACAAGAAAAGATCCAAGTGCAGAAAAAATGAATTTATGAAACAAAACAATTGATTGATTCTGTGGGAGTCGGGGCTCTGGGGGCGACACCGTGGGAGTTAGAGCTGTAGGAGTCTAAGTAGGGAGGGGTTGGTGGAGACTCCTGAGGGAGGTGGGCTGGTTCAGGACTCTGGGGGAGTCAGAGTTTGGGGGGGGGGGGGGGGGGTGATGCTTAGGCTGAAAAGATGAGAGTAGCAGAAGAACTCAACGCTAGAAGGAAAGGATAGTAGCGGAGCAACTCGACGCTGAAAAAGAAAAGTAGCGGAGAATCTCAACTCTGGAAAGGGGGTAGGGAGTAAAAGATGTTGGGGGGGTTAGAAAAGGGAGGGGATGGATGAAAGAGCGGAAGCATTCGACGCTGAAAGGAAGGGAAGGAGATGCGGAGAAACTCGAAGCTAGAAAAGAAAGATGGATATTTGCCAGAGCAAGAGAAGTGGGGGTAATCGATTGCCTTCGGGGGAGTCAGAGCTTGGGCGGGGGGGTGGGGGGTGGGGGGGGTGATGCTTAGGCTTAAACGATGAGAGTAGCAGAAGAACTTGATGCTACAAGGAAGAGATAGTAGCGGAGCAACTCGACGCTGAAAAAAGAAAAGTAGCGGAGAAACTTGATGCTGGAGAGGGGGTAGGGAGTAAAAGATGTTGGGGGGGTGGAGGAGGGAGGGGATGGAGGAAAGAGCGAAAACATTCGATGCTTGAAGGAAGGAAAGGAGGTGCGGGGAACTCAACGCTAGAAAGGAGGAGGTGCGGAGAAACTCGACGCGGGAAGGAAGCGAAAGACAGAGAAGATTTTATACTGGTGGCCTGGGGAAAAACGTGTTGCTCCTGTTGGGGTCGGGGTTCGGGCACTCCGGGGAGAGAGCTAGGGGGAGATTATGGCTGGAATGAGAGCGCGGATGTAGGTATTAAAGGCGTCCGAGGACCAGCGGCCAAGGGTCTGGATCTGATTTGGGAGAACCTGTTGTGGGCTGCTGTAATGCGGCTCCGATTCTGAAGAAATGGCTGGAGAATGAATAGGGGGGAAAGTCTAATAAGCGTAGTATTCCTTGAGGTGTTTTCGGAACCAAAATAGAGTTACTGGACGGTTAGCGTCGTCAGTAAAAAGTGGGGAGAAAGAGTTGGGGAATGCAATGGGAGTGTGGGAGAGGGGAGGTCAAAATGTAAATAGTGGTCTGTTCTACTCTGCAGGACAAAGAAACTACCTCTCCCCATCAAGCAAAGTTAAATCGGAGATGGTGTTGTGGATGGAGGGGTTGAATTTGAATGTGATTGTGAATTCTGAGCATCTAGGAAAGCCGTAAAGGCTAGAGTGAACATGGCGTCATGGGTGCAAGCTGTGTGGATAGACTGATAGCCTTAGCGTAGTGCGTGTATGCGTTTAGAAAGGATGTTACCTGTAATGAAGTGGGGCTTCTCTGCAGTTGCAGAGGTGTAATAAAAGTATATGGTAATGTGTAAATAAGCTTCTGCGAAGGCGTTTAAACTGCTGTGGCAGTGCTGGGGAGTGTGTCAATAGTGGTATGTTAAATGGAAGTGCTGCTGCGGCAGTGGTGCAGAGGGGAAATGAAGCTCAGCGTAGCTTCTCTGCTGTTGCAGAGGTGTGGTGGAAGTCAATATCGGAAGACAAGTATGCTTCCGCGGAGATGTATTAACTGCTGTGGAGTGTGTCGGTAGTGAATGGCTAAATGGAAGTGTGTGTGATCTCAAGCAGAGCGTCACTGCTGTGGCAGTGGTCTAGAGGGAGAATAAGCTCGGCTGAGCATCTCTGCTGTTGCAGAGGTGCGGTGGTAGTCGGTATTGAAACGTTATGTGTGCTCCCGTAAGAATGTAAAATACTGTCAGCAGTGATATGTACAGATGAAAGTGAATAAGGGCTCAGCTAGAGCGTCACTGAGTTGTGGTGGTGCTATGGTGAGTGTAGCTCAGCGGAGCACCTCTGCTGTTGCATAGGTGCAGTAATGGTCGGTATTGGAGCATTATGCGTGCTCCCGTAAGAATGTAAAATACTGTCAGTAGTGATATGTACAGATGAAAGTGAATAAGGGCTTAGCTAGAACGTCACTGCAAGTGCAGTGGTGCTATGGTTGAGTGTAGCTCAGCGGAGCATCTCTGCTGCTGCAGAGGGTCAGTATGGAGGTGATGTGCACTCCCACAAAAGCATTTACTGCTGTATTGGTGCGGGGCAGTGTGACAATAGTGGTATTGGACATATAAAATTGTATATGAGCTCGTTTAAGCGTCACTGCTGCAGCAATTGAAACTTGGGGCGACCCCTAAATGAGTCAGAGCTTTGGTGAACGAGAGTGAATGGAAGTATGGGATATTTCAAGTTGTGTTTATACCTTGAAACGTATCTGAAACATTTGGAATGTATGAGAAAAGGAAGGGATGTCAAAAATGTACATAGAATGTGCTTAGTGGAATTGATCTGTTTTGATTTGCTTAATAAGAAAAATAGAGTTTCTTCATCTTGCAAAGTCAGATCAGATATGGTGAGGTGGATTGTGGGATTGAAATTGATGTTAGTTCAGAACATCTCAAAACCCAAAAAGGCTATTGTGAATACGGCATCGTGGGTGTGGGCTGTGTGAGCGGAAATGTATCCTTGTATAGGGTGTGTATGTATTTGGAATGGATGTGGAGTGTAATAGGTTGGATGAAGGTCAGCTTCTGGGGCCGGCTGTCATGATCTCTGAAATGAAAATGAGAGAGAATCAGAAATAAAATCTTACAACATGGTACATGTACAGTAGACATGATACATTTTTTTAGCTGATATCCATGCGAGGTGTCTTAATAAGAGTATGGACAACTGTGAATGGAAGCGCCTTTTGTAATGCATGGTACGATAGCTTCTTTGTAGCAGTGTGCGAGGATGGTAGAGGTGGGCATTTGTCCCCCCACGGGATGGCAGATGGATGGAGAGCTGAGGATATGGGGTGTGGCTTGTCTGGTGGTCCTGGAAGTACCTTTTGAAGACGGAGTAGGTGAACTGATAGTGAAGTGAAGTTTAAACCCCTTAGTGATATAGAAGTTTGTTTAAAATGCAATGCATATAATGCTGAGTTGATGGATGAAGCATTATTCCATATGTCAGAATGTCCTCCTCCCTCAAGTGGGAAGTTTGTTTCTTTGCCATTTTCACATCAAACCGACGTGTCATTATAAAGTTACATATGACACTTGTGCATGGACATGTGAGTCACTGGCATATTACGATTAGACTTCTGTGCTTGATGTGTTGAATGTTTCTCGCTGGTTGGGTAATAATCTTTTCAGAATTTAAATGGCTATCAGATGTGGAAGAGTTTTTTTTTTTAATACTATATCAACTGCTAACATCAAACTCTGAACTTTAAAAAGTCACCACTTAGTAGGAACTGTGTTAATATAATTTTTGTTATGGGCTTCCTTTAATCCATGATTAAATAACATTACGTTTGTAATGTTATTGGCCCAATTCATTCAAAGTCTTTTACAGCTGAGTTAATTCAAAAATTGTCAAGAGTGGTCGGAACCATCTCGAGTTTGGAAGCTCATTGGATGGTGACATTTCTCCTTTCAGCTATTGGCCCAATCAAAGATTGGCACCCATTTTGTTGACCAAATATTACTAGTGTTTGTGTGAAATACGCTACTGCACTCCAGCTACTAGTTTGGATGATAACAGCGCAATCCATGGATGTTTAACAATGTATGAATATGTCGTGGACTAATGTTACGGATTAAATTGCCTGGATCCTTGCAGTCGAATTAATTTGGAATGTTATGGGTCTGTGGACAGGCGGGGGGCTTGAAAGGTGAGTTCTTGGTTGAATTCTTTCTAGTCACATGAGTCTTGTCTTTCAAAAGTTTTATAAAATGTTTAGTCTTTGTTGGAGAGTAGTTGTTTTTGCGAGGCTTCCCCTTAAAGCGTGCTATATACTTTTCCCGCGGGTGGACTGCTAGGAGAGCAGTGAGAGTTCGGCTTTATTACATTGGCTTGGATCGTCGTCGTCTTTAGTTTAGTTGGAGTTTGTGGACTGCGTTGTGTGAGGCAGTTTGAAGTAGAAGGTGGAAGAGCTGGTGGTCTGGCGTTTTGCGGGAATTCAGGCTCGATTGCTGGCGAGGCTGCGGCTGAATTCTCAGGGAGAGCGGGGCTCTGGCTGGAGTTGTTGTTGTAAATTATTTGTTTGTTTGTTCTTTCGTATCGATAGGTTAAATGGTGCGATGCTGGAGCGTTTTGTACCGGGAAGCGTTCGTCAAGAAGAAGATAACTGGAGTAAAAAGCTCTGGTTATTTATAGTGTGTCCATAATCATCTAATAGGGCAGATTACGGAGCTAATGAGGTGCCAGCCATGTTGATCATAAGCACGTGATCCTCTCGAAATTAGTTTACAAATAAACCACACTTAAAGTGTTTCATAAATTATATGAATAATATTATCGCAACCGGGGCTAGAACTTAGATCTCTGGTGTAGTGACTGTAGAAATGTACCACTGAGCATTTATATAAAATTATTCTGACTTAGCAACAAACAGTCAACTTAGGTTCTTCTCAGATTGAGTATACAAAATGTTAAAACTGATGTTTAATCTCCACGATGGGAGAAAACAAACAATAAGGCAGTAAACAACAGGGAAAACTAAAGGCTTAATAGGTGCTAAGCAAAGAGATATTGCACAAAAGTGGAATAAAGAAAGGATAAGAGAAAAAGCATGGCTTGATCTGGTTTAATCAGGTCCTCCTGGCTTAGTCTGTTCCACTTTGTTGATCCAGGATGAGAACGAGTCGCTCTGTCAAGCCTGGTGTAGATAGCCAGGATGTGTGCACATTCACTGCATTCTTCAACAGACCATAACATCGATCACAGAATCAATGATGCAAATATGGATAAAACCCAATTTGAGCCAATCAGGTAATGAGTTTAACAACACCCATCTCGCCCACCATTCTACTAACTCCAATTGATCTGGGAACTCTTTACTGTCATCCTGAGAATTAATGTAAACATATGAGGAGGTATTTAAAAATGTTTTTGCCTTAACTCACTTAATTTATTTGATGTCGTTCACTTTGCATTAAATGATCTCACGTGCATACAAAACTATTTTATGTTTTGTCAGTTTTGGGGCTAATTCGTATGAATTTGTATGAGATCAGTCATATAAAAATGTATGAATTGAAATAGGATGTGTGGCACCTGTGGAATTGTACATTTATATAATCTAGTTTGAAATGAAAAATAATCTACATTTAACTGAAAAGTTATATTCTTTGGTTTTAATTATATAATTTAATTAACTGCCACGCTATGAGAGACATTAACCTTTGCCTTTCTGACTACTGGCTGAGACAATATGATGCAAATGCTATGGGCAGGTTCTTAACCACTCAGCCTTTGTCTTAGGGTGATACTTTCAGGCCAAAGAAACCCCCTTTTGTGTGGCAGGTTTTTCTAACACCTATATGCTGGTTAATCCAATACCTGATATGCATGCTTTGTTTAGCCATCTCCTCTCCTCCTAAGAAGACAATATAGACAGGGCATCTTTGTTTCAATGCAGACTTGTGATAAAACTAGCAGACTGCAGACCTCCAGTAGGCTCCTGCAGGCACATGGACTTCTAGAAGACGCTGTCTGACTGCAGATTAACCAGCAAGTCTCAATAAAGGAATTCTGCTTGTTTCGAGTCTCCTAGACTGGGTTCTCTCTTCTATTCATCATTTATTTGTTTACAACACACCCAAACAACATTAGAAGATCAGCAAATCATACTAAATTGTATGAATGAGATTGTATGGTTTCATGTGAATTAGCCACTAAATCCAAAAGTTATGAACTACCGTGTGATAGCATTGGACTAGTCGACATTCATCCTAATGAGCAAATTTATCAAGAGGATTACTTCCAAACACTTACCCAATATTGCACATATATTTATCTGTTTATTTTATTTCATATAGCTTATTTAATCTCATCTAAATGATCATTTATATGCCGCTTAATAAATAAGTCAATAAATAAGACTCTTTTTATTCATTCATTCATTTTCCTTCTGCTAGTCCCTAATTTATCAGGGGTTGCCACAGTGGAATGAACCGCCAACTATTCCAGCATTTGTTTTACACAGCGAATGCCCTTCCAGCCGCAACCCAGTACTGGGAAACACCCATACACACTCATTCTCACACACACACACACACACACACACACACACACACACACACACACACACACACACGTAGTAAGGCCAATTTAGTAAATTCAATTCCCTTATAGCGCATGTGTGTGTGTTTGGACTGTGGGGGAAACCAGAGTACCCGGAAGAAACCCATGCCAACACGGGGAGAACATGGAAAACTCCACACAGAAATGCCAACTGACCCAGCCGAGGCTCGAACCAGCAACCTTTTTGCTGTGAGACAACAGTGCTAACCACAGCCACCGTGCCCAATAAGAAATTTGTACTTTTTACATTTATTTTTTAGTAACTCTTTTGAGTTTAAATGTCTTTTTTTTAATTATCTTTTTATTCCTAAAGATGTTCAGAGAACAAAATAATTATTTTATTGAATACAACTGTTAATTAAAACTGTTTTGTTTAAATACACCAAAATATATTGTCTATATTAAATGAAAAATGGATAAAAATATTAATTTTCAAAAAGGGGTGTGCTCATTTATGCTAAACACTGTATATCTTTAAGATATTTTATATCTCTTATTTATATCTCTTATGTATTTAAATCTGAAATGGCCATATATGAACACATATACAATTATTGTTAATTCAATTAAACATAAATATTTGAATACTAATGCTGTGTTCACACCAGACGCAGAAGAAGCCTCAATCGCGAGTGATTCACATGTTGTCAATGCAAACGCACGAATAGACATCCAGCGGCACGATACACGCAAATGGCACGGCGCGAATTGAGCGTTTTGCACGTTTGACGTGCGAATCGCTCGATTTCAAAAATCTGAACTTCTGCGGACATTCATGCCGCGTTAACCAATCAGGAGCTTCCTCTTGTGGAAGTATTATGTGAATACAGCATAATAGTTGGAGAATATATGTAAATAGTCAGGAGCATGGAGTGACTGCAAAACACATTAATTAGCATTGACAATAATACTGCCCCTCCAAGTAAAGTCATGATATAATTATACATTAATAGCTCATGAGTTCATGTTAGTTAAATAAGCATAGACTATTGTGGTAATTATTACAAATACATTATTAACACACAAACTTGTTTTTACAATTAAGATTATTCACACATGAACTCATGTTGTAGTTAAAGTTAGTTCATGATTAGCCCAAACATTAACTTATCATTAGTTCATAATTAAGTAATGTTTAATTTACATATTAATATAATTTATCATGTACTGTTATTGTAAAGTGTTACCATTATCCGTTTGTATGATTAAAATATATACCACACATAAAGATTTACATAAACTTTACAAGTTTTTTCAAGACATTAAAAAATTTAAAGCTATTCTGTGTCTGTTTAAAATGGCGACATCAAAACTAAGCACTTTCACTTTTGTTTCTAAAGTGAGAGGCACATCATGACTTCAGTAAAAAACATCCATCACAAACACAAAACATCCATAAACAAACCAGATAAGAGTCAAAACAGCTGCAGGATTAAAGCATCAAAGCACATGCAGACGTTTACATAGGTGACTTTACCTGAAGCAGTAGAAACACTGGACATGGAGAAAACAGCAAAAACACCACACAATCTTTTCTTTTACTGGCTGTACGGCAAGTTACAAACCACAGTGAAGCTGCATGCTGCGGATACTTCTCATTTCCTGTTTGCACTTCCTCTCTATTATTTTTAGCACCTCTGTAAATACATTTTTAAATGATAAAACTATATATATATATATATATATATATATATATATATATATATATAATTTAAATTTATTTCTAATTTAAAGGCATAGTTTACACAAAACTTTAAATTCTGTCACCATTTTCTCACCATTAACAAACCTGTTTTTTTCTCTTTATTTTAGGTCTCATTATCTACTATCTACATACATTCACATTAATCATTAGGTACAATGCACTTAATATTTATATCATACCTGCCAACATTTGGTTCGTAAATTCCGGGAGAAATACCCCCCCCCCCCCCCCCCACCGGGGGTAATTACGTCATACGCTAATTTGCATATTACTGACATCATCGCATTCTACCATTTCTGTTTGTTTAACAGCCTATGGTAAATAAATGGGGTATTTTATATTCGCACTACGCTTTATGTAAGCTTGTCAATTTAACTAAATGTATTGCTGTTTGAATACAGTATATCATTATAGATGAGTAGGGAATTTGCAGTAATCTCTCAGACGTAATATACTCAGACAAGTTCTGAAACTCTCACTTTAAACATCTCTGATTGTGCAACAAGAATAAACGGTCAAAATAAATTGTTAAAATAAAGGAGAAGCAGATCGGGTTGACTGTACAAGGGAAATACCATCAAACTGCCACCTGTTCTAAATCATTTGCCGTGGGTACGCTGAGAGGTGCTCTGCTCTCAGGCTGCAGGAGAGGCTCGTTGAGAAGAGTAGGGACGGTACAGTAATGGACAAATGACAGTCTATAAAAATCGCCAGTAACACACAAAAAAGTCGCTAGATTTGTCGCTAGTCGCTTTTTTGAAAATTTGTCGCTAAGTTAACAACACTGGCGCAAACTGAAGAACGGGAGCGGGAGGAGTGAGAGGTTTAGGGAGATGGGGGCGCGCAAACTGTAGCGCGCGACCGTCACCGGAAGAGCACAAGCACCAAGTTTCAGCCCGGACTGTACCAAAATGCTGAGGAGCGGGGGGCGGGGGAATTCCGGGAGTTTACCGGGAGACAGACCAATACGGGAGACGGGTCTGAAATACGGGAGACTCCCGGGAAAAACGGGAGTGTTGGCAGGTATGTTTTATATGCATGCACGTACATTGTGCTTATATTCTGTAAACATCCTAAAATTACACTGTTGACCCCTTCACATACAACTTAACCTACCCTCAAACCTACCCATATCACCAGACCTGTCCCTAACCCGACCCAAATCCCAGATTAATAGCCCCATAAATCTTCTGCAACACAATATCAGCACAATAAGTACAGTGTATTTAAATTTTGATGAAAGTATATTCTTTAAGAAATGTCTTGTTAAATTAACAGTAATTACTGGCAACAATTTTCCTGTAGTTGCTGTATTTCATAAAACAGTAAAATTACTGTAATACTTATTACAATAGTGTTACCTTTACTGTCAAATGTAATACATAATTTTGCTGTTTTTTTTTTTTTAACTGTGACCCTAATTACAATAGTGGTACACATACTGCCAAACCTAAAAACAGTATTTTATTGTACATTCCTACCATGCAGAACTACAGTATTTTAACATTACTGGTATTTTATAGTTATCAAATGTTTTTTTTATTTTATATAATAGTGCTACTTTATAATTAGTAAAATATAAAAATGTTCAAGTGTTATTTTAAATGTTCAAGGAAAAAATGAAAAAAATTAAACTTTAACTGCACAATAAAAGCTTATTGTCCAAACCATGCTAAATCAGTAGCAATAATTCAATATAATAGAACAAAAAATTCTTATGAATAATAAATAATAAATACCACTGAAGGATTCGGATTTCTACCGTCCAGTTCGTCTAAGCATGGATCAACGTTTATCCTTTCCTCATCATCCTATGTCTCGTTATGTTTATTAAATATGATTATTTGAATGAGTATTTAACTTTGAAATGATTTCAACTAATGAATAAGTTAAATACACTGCTTTATGTAAGAATGTTCAGTGCATTGCATGTCTCTTTGAAACTATTTTCAGGAGTCACCAAACTAGGTCAGAGGTCACGGAGACCTTGAGTGGAAATGAACGGCTGAGGAATTGAAACAATATTGTTCTATTGTTTCTATTGTTATTTCTATGAGTTAATTCTATCTAAAATGTCTTAAGTGATTTTGCTATTTTTACGGTTAATTCTTTTAAAGTAACTTTACTTTTTTGTCAAGATAGACTTGGTGTAGTGAGAATTTAACTGTCTGAATGTAGATTATACCGGTTTTCAACCAGTTTTGATAAAGACGGCTGAGAAGTACACTCAGCCTTGGATAAGAAACAGATTGTTCTTTAAGTGTGTGTGCTCTATTTGATTGTAGATACTTTTAACAGGTCTGGAGTCAGTTCTAAACAGTCTATTGAATGTCTGACGTTTATGCTTAAGATATTGTTCAGAATTGTACGCACGCACCCACGTGAAAATTTTCCTAGTCTATCTGTGTTTTAACCAATCAGGTTAGAACACCTATATGTATGATGCAGAAAATGACATTGTGTAAAGAGTATAATTGATGTTGATTTGTGATTGTAAGCAGAGCGGCCTAGGAACTCATTGTGAGTGTTGAAGCTGGCTTCTGCTGATGAAACTGCAAACTATCTTCAGTAAACTTTATTTATTTATTTAAATCTCTGACTCCGGCTCTTCTTCATCTGACAGACTGCTCATTCTTTGGGTTAAAACTGTAAATACCCCAACACCACAAAGTCTTAAAACAGGTGAAAATACTGTAACAAAACATTGAAATGATGAAGGCCAAATGATGAGGGAAATGATGTCGTGGAAAAGGCAAAGTGAAAGAGGGCAGCAGCACTTCTGATGATTCTGCAAAAATGACATGCAAAATCAATAACTGGATTATACCCCCCCCCCCCCCCCCCCCCGACATAATGATTGAACCTTACCTTCGCCTCTGTGGTGGAATATCTCAACCTTGCAGGTAAATAACACACAAGGGAGTATTTAGGTTAGGAAGCACTGCAGATGTCTTTTATTGCATGTACATGGGCTCCTTCGACAGAACAAAAAGAAGAGAGCCCCGAACTGTGGTCGGCTCCTCTTTTATACACACATCCTAACAGGATGCACAAATTCCTTCTAACAGCTCTACTTTCCTGTGACAGCTAGATTCTCAGAATTGGTTTATCAATATTTTAAGAACTGTTCACCCCTTTAGGCTACTTCTGCCCGGTAACAGCATTCTATTTTCTCTCTCTAGCCCTCTGCGGTCTGGCTACTTCCTCTTGAGACTGTCACAGATGTTCAATAGAACTGTGAAAAGAAACATCAATAATACATAGTTCATTTACAATACCTTAA
This sequence comes from Danio kyathit, assembly GCA_903798195.1. Taxonomy (NCBI): domain Eukaryota; kingdom Metazoa; phylum Chordata; class Actinopteri; order Cypriniformes; family Danionidae; genus Danio; species Danio kyathit. Next base: position 357,883 of record CAIGQS010000002.1, on the reverse strand, counting down.
TTTCTATGTATGCAAGCACATTTAATTATGTCTCTCCTAGAGAAACCATCTATTAATTATCTTCTAGCTTATTGCTCACATCATGACTTAGTATTATAACAGTTGTTTATGTTCTTTTTCCTAAATGTGCTTTATGCACACACATACACACACACAAGGGAAAAAACATAGCGAGCAGGGGAGCATTTTTGAGTAAGAGTACATTCTGTATTTTCTATATGCAGGCAAGCTGCATTTTTCCATCACACTTCCACCCCTTTTATTGCTGTTTCTCATGAACATAATAACAATTATCAGCCCTCACCCTGGAAATTTCCTTACAGATGAGAACTTCATTTATTCATAATTAGGCAATTCATTATCATAATCCCATGACATCGAATCTGTTCTTGGCCGTTCACCCAGTCCCACATCTTCATCAAAATACAAGGCCATAGAATTTTTTGTCACCAGTCTATCTATCATTCCCGTGACCATGTTTATCAAGCAAGGTACTAGCAGCATAATAAGCAAAACCATCGCGGCTAGTGCACTGAAAAAAATGATGTCTGCAAAACTGTTGCAAACAATTTATTTGTGTTGAATTTAAACAAACAAATTAAATTGAATAAAATTCTACTTAATTTGTTTGTTTAAATTCAGCCCAAATAAATTGTTTACAGCCACTTAACGTAAAAAAAATTGAGTTAATCCAAGGAATCATCTCTGAATTATTTTTTTCAGTGTGGTAGTATTCTATCCACCACCCACTCCTTCCAACTTGATAATGACCAGTCTGACCAGTCTCCCAACCACCCAGCTTCTGTTAGCCTTCACTCAATTTTGGGGATTTATTCCTACCTAAATTTAAACAGTAACAGTTCCTGACTCCAGTAAGCTACAAACACAAACTGGGAATCATTGGAAAGAAGACACTTTGAGCTTTACTGTGGTAAAAGGGAAAGTTATATGTTAATAAATATAAAAAGTTATACATTATGAAGTTATGAGAAAAAAAATTTGTATTGTGTTCAATATTTGTTTTTCTATATACAAACACAGGAAAACATTAATGTAATGTCCTAGAAAAAAATATGACTTGAAAGCCAAGTGTATCATGGGTTTATATTTCACATTTGATGAAGATAGCATGCAAAATGAGATTTCTGTAAAATGTTTTCTGAGACTATATCGGTGTCTTCCTTTCCCTCACCGTCAGATAGAGGTAAAGTTGGTTTTATATTCGCACATTCGTTCATTTAGAAGTCTCTATATTGTTTACCATGTTACTTTGAATATTTGATCGAAATTAACATGCAAGTATGACTTCTAAACAACATTAACACTGTTTATTTGACTGTGAACAATGTTGGACTTTGATAGTCATTGGCTGCTAATATGATTTTGCTATTTAGAGTTTGCAAATAATACTTTTATGAAATTATATTATTAAGGGGAAAGTCCGAATGTGCGAATATAAAACCAACTTTACCTCTATCACCTTCAGAGGCACTTTCTCAAAAACAATCATCCCAAACTGAAACCTTTACAGTTGCTGAATAATTTGGTCTACATTCACAGTTTATGTATCTTTGAAAAGAAGACACTCTGGGCTTTATTTTCCATCATCTAGAGTTTATAATGCTAAAAATAAAAAAAGTTAGAGATGCTTAGGTAATGTAAAAAAAAATTGCACCGCACTAAACATTTTATTGCTTCATAAACAAATGTGTGAAATCAGTCCTGGAGCAACACATAAAAGTAATGGGTCAAAAGCTACATATCTCCTGAGTATATGTTTTGAATTTGATGTCAAAATCATGCAAAATGAAATTTCTGGAATTATTTTTCTGAGACAATGTCTTGTGATTTTCTCCCTCTCCTTGTTTGTGGAGAAGCAGTCTAATGACCACACATGTACTGGGGTTTCTAACACAACTCTTTTAGTCTTTTCACATACCACAAATTTTTAATTGTAAAACAATAGACAGAAACGTATATTATGAATGATTTATTTGAGCACAAGAAGTACATTGTGTGAAATATGTCCAGTGCATATGCAACAAAAAAAAGTCTTAGAAGAGTTGTTGTTATGCTCTCTCACTTTGCTCCTGTCTGCTGCTTGTAATCCACTCCAGCAGATTCAGCTACGTGACCAAAAAAAAAAAAAAAAAAAACTGAATTAGGATTCTATTGTAAACAACTGTATTTCCCCCCTTGAGTAGCAAACACGATTTACTCTGATGCCCTTTTATTGATAGGATAATTATTACAGATAGCTTATCTTATAGCAGTCATTCAGATAAATGGCAAACATATGATAATGCCAAACATTACGGAAAGATTATCGCTACCGGAGAGACATTCACACTTATACAAGCAGGCTTCACAGAAGAACTGAGAAGTAAACAAAGTAATAAAAACTCACTGTTAGAAAATGCCAGAGTACTCTTCATCCAGGTCATGTAAGTATCAGTTCTCCTTAGACATATTCTCCTCTTCGCTTCAAACTAACTCTCAAAACTCTCTTTAGCAGAACAAAACTTTGACGATCTATTTTCATTGTTTACCAGCAGCTCTGCCGTTAGCTCAAACTGCTAGCAGATGTGCAGTGTGCAGCAGGGGGCAGGTGCGCCGCGTGATGATTGACAGATCGCTGAGCCAGTGACAGCAAAGAGCGTGCAAACATACAACCCACAACCAATAGGTGTTCATATATTGAATGTATGATACAGCCATTGGCTAAACTCTCTATCAGTCAAACTAAGTAGGAATAGGAAGTACTATAATCGTATGACAGGCTATGCAGATCAAAACACGCGGCTTTGTTTAGATTTTAGTAACTATAACTTTGACTTTTTATTCAGTTTGTGGTCTCATTTTATCTGTTACCACTAATGTGTTAACTAATGTATTCATTAACAGACGTTAATCCCAGCAAACATGCCAGTGTGGGCCCACTGTGGTTAAGTGTGGGTTTACTGTGGGACACTGTGGGCAGGACAATCCCACAGAAAAACCCATCTGGGCCCCATATAGGTCAGCCTATGTGGGGCCTAATGGATTTTTCCCTTTGGGGCCCCAATGTTGGTTTTCTGTGGGCAATCCCACAGTGGGCTTGCCCACAGAAAAACCCAAGTGGGCCCCATATGGGTCAGCCTATGTGGGGCCCAATAGATATTTCCCTTTGTGGCCCCAACCTGTATTTTGTGGGTAAATTTAAGTTAAATTTACATTTAGCTTTTGTATGAAAATTTAAATAAATCACTTGCATTTTGGTCTAAATAGTGTGAAGGACAAAAAACTGCCTTGCTGCTTAGAGAAAATCATCCAGAAATGATAGTTTTAGATAGAATCTTGATCACATATGATCACATACAGTAGTCAATATTTGAAGTGGATCAAAATGTTTTTTCAAAATGTCCTAAGACAAGAATGGGTGTTAAATAGTTTTAGGATAACTCAGAAGAAAAGTTGATCCACTTTAAATGTTAACTACTGTGTTTCCAGTACAGGGGCATGAATATCCATTAATTTCTCTGGTTGGTTCAACTTCTGCAAATAAATTTGTATTTATAAATCTATGAACATATATACATTATGACAGACTAAATCAATGTTCTTTACAAGGTTGGAGTTTTTTAAATATATTTGGCGCTGACAGTGTTAATCTTTGATACTGTGGCACCAGGGGCGCCGCTAGGGAGGGGGAAGTTAGGACGATTCTAAGGGCCCATATATTCAGGGGGCCCACAGAGACATTATAAAGGGCCCGCGAACCACCCCGGCTCTTCACTTTCATTCATTTTCTAATTCGCTTGTCAGAGGGCCCGTGGTGGCCAGCGGCGCCCCTGTGTGGCACCACTGTATCCAAGAAATTTGAAAGAAACGTGCCACATCACTTCATACCTCATTCAACAGATCCATATTGTAGTTGGATATAATTTATTTTGGTAAACAAATGAAAAAAATGAAATTATGACCATTTAAAAAAATAAATCCTATATTCTCTGTTGCAGTCTTATCTGTTTGTTTGTTTGAATTAGATCTCTCTTTTCCGTATGTATTATCTACAGTTGTGGCTGATTTTAACTGCTGCATTCTATACTAATGTTCTGTTGCAGACACAACTGGGTTTGTGTTTTGTGAGCATTTGTGTGAGAATATAATTCCATATCGCATTTGTCCTCTAGCCTTCATTTCTGAAATATTCAGATGTATTCAGGATATAATGGTTTTTTTTTCTGTATTATATCATCCACTTTCATTTAGACAGCAAACATGCCATTGTGGGCCCACTGTGGGTAAGTGTGGGTTTACTGTGGGACAGTGCAGGACAATCCAACAGAAAAACACATGTGAGTCCCATGTGGTAGCCAATGCAAGCCCCAAAAATATTTTTATGTTTATTGTCCACTTTTTTAGACAATTTTGACACCAAAAGTCCTTAAGTGTGAAAAAATAAATAAATAAAAATCATGACTGGAGCAATTTCTTTTGTTGGGGAGAGTGTGACACCCTGAATGGTTAGTCACGGGTTTATATATGTCTGTTTTTTTTTCTTATAATTATATATTTTAATTTCTGCTTCTCTTTGTTGATGATTTTCTTCATGATTGTTTCATCTAAAGCTGTATTTATATGAAATATATGAGTGAAGAGTGGGCGGGACCGGGATGGTTTGTTTACAGGGTTGCTATGGTAACGGTGAACCGCAAGAGTGTCATTACTAGAGCGCCTCGATTTTGAACAACAACGCAGCCGTCTCATCATTTAGGTGGGTAAATCCTGTCACATTATCAATGAAATGTTAAGAAAACATGCTACTTAAGTGTGTTAACAAGTTTAGTGAGGTAACGTGCAGTTAAAGAGTTAATTAGTAGCAACGATTTTATCTGTTTGCTGACATTGTATCAAAACGGCAGTTAGCGGCCCGGGTGTGTTATATGATAACTGCAAAGCTAACAAAAGGGCTCCACCACGCTAAAATGCTATGTAAATGTTATGTTTTTGTATTAAAGTTGTTAAAAACGGTATTAATATCAATTTCGTTTGTATAAATGCACTTTTGGTCAAAGACGAGGGTTACACTCAACGACTGTAGGAGAATTGTTCACGTTTGGATTACACAGAGCTATCCCAGAGATGCAGAGCAGAGGTACGATACTGTGCTGACACCCCACTGGCCCAGCAACTGCTGCAAGGGCTCTGACCAGATAAAAAGGCCTTTGGGAGCATGCTGATCTGCAAAGCATTTAAAGGTAAGAGTATGTAATGTTTCTATATGATAACCCTCTGTAACAGGAGTGAAAAAGGAAATCTGAGGGAAAATTACTAGTCATGTATAGTAAGAACAGTAGAAACAGTTACATGTAACTAAGTAACGTTTATTTGTCAGCAAATTTTCACAGATTGAAACACTTTTCATTATCCTGGAGTATTTTTACAACCCCAGGGGCTTTGTAACAACTACAAATAATACTTTAAGTTTATAATGTTGGTCAATTTGTCTAATTTTTCAAGCCTATCAAGTACATCTCTTTCATAATCATAATATTTTGCTCTGAGTATTAACAATTTAGGAACAGAAACAACCCTTAAAAGAAAATCTAATCTCAGATTCACTAGTACACAATGACATTTTTCATTTGTACTGCAAGTGAACTCATGAGTAGTATACTTTTATAACACTTGTTGTAAATATTTAGTTACTGTACTCGATTCTATGCTCAGAACTTGACCATTGCACTTAACCAATACAACTGCACACACACACACACACACACACACACACACACACACACACACACACACACACACAATTCCTTGAGGTGCCAGGACGCAAAGCTGCAATTCTTTAATCAAAAGTCCAACTCTTTATCCACTAGGCTACGAGTGAGTACACTTTCACCAAAACACTAGTAGTTTTATACTGCTGTATACTGAATATACTCTATATTTTCTTAATTGTAGTTTAAAATGAGTATACTAATAGTATACTTGAGAATATATTTTCTATTGTAAGAGTACATGGACCCTTTTCACAAAAAGGTTATAATGCGTTTAATGGTGATCAGCATCTTAAATCTTGGATTCTTTTTAATTTTAGATTTTAATTTTTTTAAATGTATGTACACTTCTAAAGCTATACTCTGTATTATGTCATCTGTGCATCAAAGTACAAAAAAAAAGGTTACTTATGTAAGGTTTTTCTAATGCAGTGTCTATGGGCAGGACAGTAAATATGACGTTGTTCTCTCTTCTGGTTGCCATTATCAGTCTCACTCTATTTTATTTATTTTTTTTTTTGCTTTTTCTGAAAGACTTGATAACACCATCATTGAGTTTTTCTTTTATTATTAGAGCAAATTAAAATGCAAAAATTTTGTTGTATTCTGCCATTCACTGCACTCTAAGTTTACCCAACTATGATGACTTCTGCTACAAAGCAACCCGTAAATGTGAAAAGGGTCCATAGAACATAAAGAATTATATTGATATAATATTAATATTGATTTTAACATTTGTATTTAAATTGTTTTCTTTCTCAGACGCTGTAACAAAATCCAGCAAAGGAACGGCTTGCGAAATAGAAGCAACAGTCAAATCATGGTTAAGAAAGTCAAGAGACAGAGATGGTGGGCGCCTAGGAAGTCCCAAAACTCAGAAGGGACTTACTTTTAATTCAATTTTTTGGAGTTAGAAAAATAGTGTTTTCTTTTGTTTGTTTATTGATGTTTGATTTTGTATAATATATATCTCTGTTTCTGTATAATACAGTTGTTCATTTTTTTTTGTTATTAAAAATAAATAATTATTAACATGACCCAGTTTATTGTCAAGTAAAACTGTTCTGAAAATGCATTGTATAATGGTTTTATGTATGTACAAAGTAGAACCAGACTTAGTAGCTCATACAGGGTAATTGCGAGCAGCCCACTGTGGGCCCAATGGTGTGGGCTAACTGTGGGACCCAAACTGTGGGGCACTTGTGGGGCCCCTTTGGGATAGAGCAGGTTAGCCCACAGTCAGCCCACACTTTTGGGCTGTCCCAAAAAGGCCCAATCGTGCCCCACAGTGTGGGGCCCACACGTGCCCCACATTTCACGCCGGTATCTGGGCCCACACTGGCGTGAAGTGTGGGGCACGTGTGGGCCCCCTTTGGGACAGCCCACAAGTGTGGGCTGACTGTGGGCTAACCCGCTCTGATTAGTGTGGGATAGCCCACAGTCAGCCCACACTTTTGGGCTGTCCCAAAGGGGGCCCACACGTGCCCTGCATTTCACGCCGGTATCTGGGCCCAGATACCGGCGTGAAATGTGGGGCACGTGTGGGCCCCACACTGGGCCCCAAAGTAGCATGTTTGCTGGGAAGTGGATAAGGGAGGATTGGGGTTGATGGACGTGGAACAGAGAAAAAATAGTTTGAGGGTCAAAATAATAAAAAAGTACTTGGACCAAGAAAACGAAGCAACATGGAAGGGAACTAAGGGATATTTTTTAAATAAATGTGGTCATTTTAATTTGGGAGACAGTATTTTATGGATGAAAACAAGAAAATGGATGGCAGAGGGGGTGCCAGATTTTTATAAAGAATTGTTGAGGGCATGGGGCAAATTTTTAAAGAGTGTACAGTTTAAACCTCTAGGGAGAGAGAACATTTTAAATCAGCCTCTTTTCTTAAACAACTGCATTTTAAATCAAGGGAGGGAGATTTTGTTAAAGAAATGGTGGGAGGCAGGAATAGTTAAAGTGAGAGACATTTTATATGAGGTTAAAGAAGGATTTTTACCGGTACAATGCGTCCTTGATGCCATGGAAGAAGCAAAGGAAGAATATAGCAGACAAGAAATAAAGAATAAGTATGAAATAATTAAAGCTGCAATTCCTCAAGGATGGATTCAAACAATTGAAAATAAAGAAGATGACATTCAAGGAATGGAAGTATATGTGAGAACAGGAGAGAAATTGAATGTTTTTAAGGAAAGTACTGTGAAAAGTTTTTATTGTGTTTTTAGGGATGCAGTTTTTAAAAAACCTGTGGCAAATGAATACTGGATGCAAAAATACGAGATAACAAATGAGAGCAACTTACGGGAAAACATTAGAGGTATTTTTGTACAAACAAAACTGGCCAATTTGGAATTTTTTATTAGACACAGAGTGATTTTTACTGATGCTGTTTTAAACAAAATTAGGATGGAACAAGATGTAAAGTGTAAAGTGTGTAACGAAGATGATGAAGGGTTTTTACATCTGGTTTTAAATTGCAAACAGTTGGATGATTTTAAAGAAAAATGTAAAGAAATTATTTCCATTTTAAGAGGGGAGGAAGAGACGGATTGGAATAAGGTTTTAATGCTTGGAATGGGAAATGAATGTACATGTAAAAACAAAAAGCTAATTAATTTGCTAATAACGTTGATGAAAAGTGCAATATGGGAAAGTAGGATTGTAATGAGGACGGAAAAAGTACTATTGAATGTATGGAACATTTTTAAAAGAAAATTTGAAAAGTATGTGCAATGTTTGTTTTATTATTTTACTCATGAAAAAAATGTTTATGTTTTTTAAAATGTTTTTACAGTTGATGTTTGTGAGATTTTAAAGAACTGTGAACTGGACTTATCTTTTTTAAAGGACTGAAAGAAACCTGCAACAAGTACCATCCGACAATGAACTTATATTGAACTCAATTATATCTGTAAATATGTGTAAAATTGTATGAATACTCTTTAATAAAAAACATAAAAAAAAAAAAAAGCGGAAGCGTGCTGGGCCCATAACCCAGAGGTCGATGGATCGAAACCATCCTCTGCTAAGGGAGGTTTTGCTTATTTGCATGCATGAGAATAAAGCCTTTATTATTTTTGTAGTTCAACAGTGAAAACCAAAGTAATCTCAATCTTGCAAATACAGCATCAAGGTTTATAAATAAAGTCAAAATAGTCCTTCTACAGAAATGCGTATGCGTGTTAACCCAGATTAAGTGCCTCGTTCACTGGGTCGCCTCATTGTGAAGGAGAAGTATTGGGACAAGTCACTAACTCTCCAGCTGCCCAATAACTTGCTTGTCCTTCTACGGTGGCCTGGTGGATTATGCACTGACGATCTAAGCCACGGGCTTTAAGTTCGAGTGCCAGCAGGTAGGGTCTGCAGCAGAGTGGTGCAGCAGAAGCGTGCTGGGCCCATAACCCAGAGGTCGAACGATCAAAACCATCCTCTGCTAAAATGTTTTCAATTGCACACACAGTTCCAGCTTGCAAGACGTTTCGCTCAATTGGCAAAAGAATTGAAATATCCAGGCTTTGAACAAGCACTCTCAGCTCCTCTTTCATAGATGAGATTAGGTAAAATAAGATAAAACCAGCGGCTTTGACAAAGCACCCAAGTAAGAACTGTACCTATAAAGAAGCTGTCTTAGAGGATGGTTTCGATCCATCGACCTCTGGGTTATGGGCCCAGCACACTTCCACAGCGCCACTCTGCTACAAACCACCCCAGATGGGACTTGAACCCACAATCCCTGGCTTAGGAGGCCAGTGCCTTATCCATTAGGCCACTGAGCAGGACACACATTGTGGTGGGCAGCTGAAGAGTTAGTGGCCTGTGCCAAGAAGTCTCCTTTACACCGAGGCATCCCAGTGAACGAGGCATTTATTCTGGGTTAAATGATTTGTCCTTGTGCATGCAAACAATAAATGACACTTATTAGATGGTGGTTTCCATACTTCACCCTCTGGGTTAAGGGGCAAGTAAACGAATGTTTGAACAGGTCATTTTTAAATGATCGACAAATGAGCAAAAGATGTATTCGCAAGCAGAGTGGCGCAGCGGAAGCGTGCTGGGCCCATAACCCAGAGGTCGATGGATCGAAACCATCCTCTGCTAAGGGAGCTTTTGCTTATTTGCAGGCATGAGAATAAAGCCTTTATTAAAATTTTGTAGTTCAACAGTGAAAACCAAAGTAATCTCGATCTTGCAAATACAGCATCAAGGTTTATAAATGAAGTCAAAATAGTCCTACAGAAATGCGTATGCGTGTTAACCCAGATTAAGTGCCTCGTTCACTGGGTCGCCTCATTGTGAAGGAGAAGTATTGGGACAAGTCACTAACTCTCCAGCTGCCCAATAACTTGCTTGTCCTTCTACGGTGGCCTGGTGGATTATGCACTGACAATCTAAGCCACGGGCTTTGAGTTCAAGTGCCAGCAGGTGCGGTCCGCAGCAGAGTGGCGCAGCGGAAGCGTGCTGGGCCCATTACCCAGAGGTCGATGGATCAAAGCCTTCCTCTGCTAAAACGTTTTCAATTGCACACAGTTCCAGCTTGCAAGAGGT
>CAIGQS010000002.1:260067-342567 GCA_903798195.1 Danio kyathit | reverse complement strand
CAAATACAGCATCAAGGTTTATAAATGAAGTCAAAATAGTCCTTCTACAGAAATGCGTATGCGTGTTAACCCAGATTAAGTGCCTCGTTCACTGGGTCGCCTCATTGTGAAGGAGAAGTATTGGGACAAGTCACTAACTCTCCAGCTGCCCAATAACTTGCTTGTCCTTCTACGGTGGCCTGGTGGATTATGCACTGACGATCTAAGCCACGGGCTTTGAGTTCGAGTGCCAGCAGGTGCGGTCCGCAGCAGAGTGGCGCAGTGGAAGCGTGCTGGGCCCATTACCCAGAGGTCGATGGATCAAAGCCTTCCTCTGCTAAAACGTTTTCAATTGCACACAGTTCCAGCTTGCAAGAGGTTTTGCTCAATTGGCAAAAGAATTGAAATATCCAGGCTTTGAACAAGCACTCTCAGCTCCTCTTTCATAGATGAGATTAGGTAAAATAAGAAAAAAATAGCGGCTTTGACAAAGCACCGAAGTAGGAACTGTACCTATAAAGAAGCTGTCTTAGCAGAGGATGGTTTCGATCCATCGACCTCTGGGTTATGGGCCCAGCACGCTTCCGCTGCGCCACTCTGCTACAAACCACCCCAGATGGGACTCGAACCCACAATCCCTGGCTTAGGAGGCCAGTGCCTTATCCATTAGGCCACTGGGGCAGGACACACATTGTGCTGGGCAGCTGAAGAGTTAGTGGACTGTGCCAAGAAGTCTCCTTTACACCGAGGCATCCCAGTGAACGAGGCATTTATTCTGGGTTAAATGATTTGTCCTTGTGCATGCAAACAATAAATGACACCTAATAGATGGTGGTTTCCATACTTCACCCTCTGGGTTAAGGGGCAAGTGAACGAATGTTTGAAAAGGTCATTTTTAAATGATCGACAAATGAGCAAAAGATATATTCGCAAGCAGAGTGGCGCAGCGGAAGCGTGCTGGGCCCATAACCCAGAGGTCGATGGATCGAAACCATCCTCTGCTAAGGGAGGTTTTGCTTATTTGCAGGCATGAGAATAAAGCCTTTATTAAAATTTTGTAGTTCAACAGTGAAAACCAAAGTAATCTCGATCCTGCAAATACAGCATCAAGGTTTATAAATGAACTCAAAATAGTCCTTCTACAGAAATGCGTATGCGTGTTAACCCAGATTAATTGCCTCGTTCACTGGGTCGCCTCATTGTGAAGGAGAAGTATTGGGACAAGTCACTAACTCTCCAGCTGCCCAATAACTTGCTTGTCCTTCTACGGTGGCCTGGTGGATTATGCACTGACGATCTAAGCCACGGGCTTTGAGTTCGAGTGCCAGCAGGTATGGTCGGCAGCAGAGTGGCGCAGCGGAAGCGTGCTGGGCCCATTACCCAGAGGTTGATGGATCAAAGCCTTCCTCTGCTAAAATGTTTTCAATTGCACACAGTTCCAGCTTGCAAGAGGTTTTGCTCAATTGGCAAAAGAATTGAAATATCCAGGCTTTGAACAAGCACTCTCAGCTCCTCTTTCATAGATGAGATTAGGTAAAATAAGAAAAAAATAGCGGCTTTGACAAAGCACCCAAGTAGGAACTGTACCTATAAAGAAGCTGTCTTAGCAGAGGATGGTTTCGATCCATCGACCTCTGGGTTATGGGCCCAGCACACTTCCGCTGCGCCACTCTGCTACAAACCACCCCAGATGGGACTCGAACCCACAATTCCTGGCTTAGGAGACCAGTGCCTTATCCATTAGGCCACTGGGGCAGGACACACATTGTGCTGGGCAGCTGAAGAGTTAGTGGCCTGTGCCAAGAAGTCTCCTTTACACCGAGGCATCCCAGTGAACGAGGCATTTATTCTGGGTTAAATGATTTGTCCTTGTGCATGCAAACAATAAATGACACCTAATAGATGGTGGTTTCCATACTTCACCCTCTGGGTTAAGGGGCAAGTGAACGAATGTTTGAAAAGGTCATTTTTAAATGATCGACAAATGAGCAAAAGATGTATTAGCAAGCAGAGTGGCGCAGCGGAAGCGTGCTGGGCCCATAACCCAGAGGTCGATGGATCGAAACCATCCTCTGCTAAGGGAGGTTTTGCTTATTTGCAGGCATGAGAATAAAGCCTTTATTAAAATTTTGTAGTTCAACAGTGAAAACCAAAGTAATCTCGATCTTGCAAATACAGCATCAAGGTTTATAAATGAAGTCAAAATAGTCCTTCTACAGAAATGCGTATGCGTGTTAACCCAGATTAAGTGCCTCGTTCACTGGGTCGCCTCATTGTGAAGGAGAAGTATTGGGACAAGTCACTAACTCTCCAGCTGCCCAATAACTTGCTTGTCCTTCTACGGTGGCCTGGTGGATTATGCACTGACGATCTAAGCCACGGGCCTTGAGTTCGAGTGCCAGCAGGTGCGGTCCGCAGCAGAGTGGCGCAGTGAAAGCGTGCTGGGCCCATTACCCAGAGGTCGATGGATCAAAGCCTTCCTCTGCTAAAACGTTTTCAATTGCACACAGTTTCAGCTTGCAAGAGGTTTTGCTCAATTGGCAAAAGAATTGAAATATCCAGGCTTTGAACAAGCACTCTCAGCTCCTCTTTCATAGATGAGATTAGGTAAAATAAGAAAAAAATAGCGGCTTTGACAAAGCACCCAAGTAGGAACTGTACCTATAAAGAAGCTGTCTTAGCAGAGGATGGTTTCGATCCATCGACCTCTGGGTTATGGGCCCAGCACGCTTCCGCTGGGCCACTCTGCTACAAACCACCCCAAATGGGACTCGAATCCATAATCCCTGGTTTAGGAGGCCAGTGCCTTATCCATTAGGCCACTGGGGCAGGACACACATTGTGCTGGGCAGCTGAAGAGTTAGTGGCCTGTGCCAAGAAGTCTCCTTTACACCGAGGCATCCCAGTGAACGAGGCATTTATTCTGGGTTAAATGATTTGTCCTTGTGCATGCAAACAATAAATGACACCTATTAGATGGTGCTTTCCATACTTCACCCTCTGGGTTAAGGGGCAAGTGAACGAATGTTTGAAAAGGTCATTTTTAAATGATCGACAAATGAGCAAAAGATGTATTCGCAAGCAGAGTGGCGCAGCGGAAGCGTGCTGGGCCCATAACCCAGAGGTCGATGGATCGAAACCATCCTCTGCTAAGGGAGGTTTTGCTTATTTGCAGGCATGAGAATAAAGCCTTTATTAAAATTTTGTAGTTCAACAGTGAAAACCAAAGTAATCTCGATCTTGCAAATACAGCATCAAGGTTTATAAATGAAGTCAAAATAGTCCTTCTACAGAAATGCGTATGCGTGTTAACCCAGATTAAGTGCCTCGTTCACTGGGTCGCCTCATTGTGAAGAAGTATTGGGACAAGTCACTAACTCTCCAGCTGCCCAATAACTTGCTTGTCTTTCTACGGTGGCCTGGTGGATTATGTACTGACGATCTAAGCCACGGGCTTTGAGTTCGAGTGCCAGCAGGTAGGGTCCGCAGCAGAGTGGCACAGTGGAAGTGTGCTGGGCCCATAGCCCAGAGGTCGATGGATCAAAACCATCCTCTGCTGAAATGTTTTCATTTGCACACACAGTTCCAGCTTGCAAGACGTTTCGCTCAATTGGCAAAAGAATTGAAATATCCAGTATTTGAACAAGCACTCTCAGCTCCTCTTTCATAGATGAGATTAGGTAAAATAAGAAAAAACCAGCGGCTTTGACAAAGCACCCAAGTAGGAACTGTACTTATAAAGAAGCTGTCTTAGCAGAGGATGGTTTCGATCCATTGACCTCTGGGTTATGGGCCCAGCACATTTCCGCTGCGCCACTCTGCTACAAAACACCCCTGATGTGCTGGGCAGCTGAAGAGTTAGTGACCTGTGCTAAGAAGTCTCCTTTACACCGAGGCATCCCAGTGAACGAGGCATTTATTCGGGGTAAATGATTTGTCCTTGTGCATGCAAACAATAAATGACACTTATTAGAGGGTGGTTTCCATACTTCACTCTCTGGGTTAAGGGGCAAGTGAATGAATGTTTGTACAGGTCATTTTTAAACAGAGATGGGAAGTAACGAAGTACAAATACTTCATTACTGTACTTAAGTAGATTTTTTTGGTATCAGTACTTTACTCCACTACTTATTTTTCTGACAACTTTTTACTTTTACTTCTTACATTTTTACACAAATATCTGTACTTTCTACTCCTTACATTTTTAAAACCACGGTTGTTAGTTTCGTTTTTATGGGTTTGGTGGCGTGATCTTTATTATTTCTTGTCATTGCGCAATAATATGAGCGCCTTTTTGATGCAGTCAGTCTATTTTTCCTTATTGCGCGCCTGCGTGCTGCAGCGCGCGTCTTTTCAAGGCTACAGCGCACCATACATGGGCTAGTTTCTGAAGATACTATGAGAAAGGCTCGGATGGCTACGCAGATATGACAGAGGGAGTCGGTGAATTTACAGTTTTTCACAATTGTTTACACACATTGAGCACTTCCTTCTCAAAATGGTGTTTTGTTTTCAAATGACACACACAAGCCATCGCATGAATAGACATTTATAAGAACCATTTGAACACTGATGTGCTTAGTGTAAAACACTATGAGCATTTCTCCATTTATCATAATGACTTACTGTGAGACTGTGTTTTTTGTTCAGTGTAACACTTACTGCAGACTGTACACAGGCCTACAGAAGTGCATTGTAAAATATTTCAGAATATTGTTTTTATACAAAACACACAAATACACGGTACCAAATATATTTTATGGCATTTTTCCCCACAAAAACAGCGTACACAGTGTTCATCCCAACCAACACAAAGTTGCACATAACGTGGTCTACATATAACAGAAGTATTTACTGAATACAGTTACAGTAAAACAAAAAAAAAAGTGTGGATTTCGGTCATACACGTTTCATCCCCAGGCAGAAAAAAAAATCCTCAATAGGATTGAGAAATGGAGAATATGAGATGAGCTCTGATTTCTAAACTGCGATTATGTGTGACCGGTGTTTACCTGTGTGATGAGTTAGTATGCAAAGTAGGACAACTGACTTTACAGTTTTGAATGACAGTGTGTTCCTTGTGAAAACAAGAGATTTTCTGCATGAAAATTGTGCCAAATGCAGAGTATTGTGTGTAGTGTTTTCAAAAAAGTGTGTTTTAAATCTGCAGTTTGAGTGTAAAGCAGGAATTGTGCTTGGAATTTAGCAGAATTGGTTCAGGGGGTTGGTGCATAAGTTACATGTTGTAGTCATTGTGTCTGAAGTTCAAGTAATTGTGTGTAAACAATTGGGAAAAACTGTAAACAGCTTTTTAGTCCTTAGACCAGGTTAAAGAACTGCAATTTTTAATCTGTGGTGTTGTTGCTGTATTTCATAACACTGTTGTAAGAAATCAATCTATGTTAAAAGATCAATTTAGAAATTATTAGCTCAGATCAATGACTCGGATCCTGAAGATTCGAATCATTGATTCGACTCAATTGAGTCAGATTGAATCAGATCAAAGATTCAAACTTGTCCCGCAAATGGAGACATCACATTTATTAATTCTCGTCTATATTATTTTCGTGGCCAAGCGATAATAACATAACACGGAATAGGGTTAACTTAGCAAGGTAACACGATCTGTAGTTTGAGGCAGAGACTTATAAAGCACAGAAACAATAACACGGTTCTTTCAAATGAGAAACGAAGATTTATTGAACTACACTATTCGATACACGAGGCTAACTACGTAGTAATCAAAACAACAAATAAACAAACAAACAAACAAATGCACACACACGTTCACACACACACACACACACACAGGCAGTTCAGAGGATGCAAAATGAATTGAACAAACAGTCCAGCCGATCTGTTTCGTACCAGATCTTGGAATCACCTGAGAAA
Organism: Danio kyathit; assembly: GCA_903798195.1. NCBI lineage: Eukaryota > Metazoa > Chordata > Actinopteri > Cypriniformes > Danionidae > Danio > Danio kyathit. The sequence continues at coordinate 336,696 of CAIGQS010000002.1, read as the reverse complement.
CCACAAAAGCAGAGAATTGACTTATCTTTAACTGCTTAAAAGCATATGCACCCGATCAGATAGACAAGACAGTTATTTGTGTTACTTGCGAGTCTGTTGAAGTCTTCGGGTTGGTTTGAAGAAACACGTGGCATAAGCGTGGCTTCCCTGTGACGTCGCTCGCTGGAATTCACTCGGTGGAGTGAAACTCTTTGTCCTGGGTTACCGGGGTACGGACCCGTAGAGAGAGTCAGTTCAGCAGAAGTTCCAGCGGAGTGAAACTTAAGTTTGGATGAATTTGTGGTGACCCGGCCACGTGGTAGGCGGCCAGGGGCGGAGAAGCATCAGCGGGGTGATGCTGAAGGGCTGCGCACATGGTTGACGTAGCACGGAGGTTTTATAGGCTGGCTCTGAGCCATCCCTCTTGATACTGTCGTCCAATGAACGGCAAGATGAAGGGCGGGGCCACGCCCCGTCCCAGCGTAGGCAAGTTTAATAATTAATCCACTACAAGAGACTTAACGTGATAAAATCTCTGGTAAGATTGTAACTATCTGACATCAAACGTTACAATATGGATATAGTTCGTATCACAAAATTCTCATTTACAGCAAAGTATTGCAAATAAAGAGGGGTTCAGTTTAACACTAAGCATGAGGCATATCAAACAAATACAGATAATTTCACCCTGTTATGATGGTGAAATCACACATTATGAACCTGGTTGGTTGAAATAAACAGCACATCAATACTTATAAATGTCATTCAAAATATAAAATTTTGCCTTGGTTATAACATCTATACGAATCGTTTTCCTCAAGTCTGCTTCATTTCTTTTGTCTCTGAATTCTGTCCATCTCGTGATCTCCGACCGCATGGCCGGAGATCACATGAGGGTCATACACCAGTCTTGTGATGGAGATCCTGAATGCTCTACTGTCTAGTTGGTTACCGATTAACCAAAATTAGCTGCAGCATCTGTCCAAGTTAGGGCCAGAGTCTTGGGGAAAACAGTCGAATAACTGTTATGCAGATCGTACAAGCCCTGGAGCAAATAAAGCAATTTGCGCTCAAAATTCCAAGCCTGTTTCGAACTGGTTTTGATCCGGTGAGTCTCTACACTGTTCACCTCAGGGTTAGTGTGTAGCTCAGCATAATGTGCTGCTAAAGCTGAAACAGTCTATCAATGCATGCCACATATTGTGTGAGATTCTGTTGAGTCTCACAGATGTTGAAAGCACTGGTGGTCACAACTGCATCTGACACCACAGTTAGTATCTCAGCAGGAGTAAACTGATGAATGAATATGTAACTCAGTATGTTAATGACTCTTATTCACTGCATGAATGAATGATGGATAAGACACTGAAATTTAATTGATTACTTGATTAACAGCCGAACGCGCTAACTGATGGCGCCACAGAGACTTGCAGAAAGGCTACCTGCAGAGGTAGAAAAGCTGAAGTTTGTCTCAAAGGGTCTACTGAATGAATACAACTGAACAGTCAACCGAAAGCTGCTGGAAAGGTAATATAAACGCTGATCGTGCGGCTCGAACCCACGACCCTGAGAGTAAGAGTCTCATGCTCTACCGACTGAGCTAGCCAGGCTGCTATAGAAACTCATTCAAGGCTAGTCACTGTTTTCATCAGTACCTTCCCTACCTATCTAAATTTTTATAGTGTTTTTAAGCCAACTGAAATACAAATAATTGGCCAATACAAGCAGTGGACAATCTTCTGCTAAATCCTGATGTCATCTTGCAACGCTATACAGAGCACGTGGCCGAGGATTTACGCCCAGTGCGCGTGTTAGCCATTGCAAGGCAGCGAAAAGCTTATTTCGTCCCTGGGTGGGCTCAAACCACCAACCTTTCGATTAACAGCCGAACTCGCTAACCAATTGCACCGCAGAGACTTGGAGAATGTCCACCTACAGAGGTAAAAACGCTGAAGTTTGTCTCAAAGGGTCTACTGAATGAATACAACTGAATAGCCAACCGAAAGCTGCTGGAAAGGTAATATAAACGCCCAACGTGGAGCTCGAACCCACGACCCTGAGATTAAGAGTCTCATGCTCTACCGACTGAGCTAGCCAGGCTGCTGTAGAAACTAATTAAAAGAATAGCCACTGTTTTCATCAGTACCTTCCCTACCTGTGTAAATTTTGATGGTGTTTTTAAGCCAACTAGAATAGAAATAATTGGCCAATACAAACAGTGGACAACAATCTTCCGCTAAATCCTGATGTCATCTTGTAACGCTATACAGAGCACGTGGCCGAGGATTTACGCCCAATGCGCGTGTTAGCCATTGCAAGGCAGCGAAAAGCTTATTTCATCCCTGGGTGGGCACGAACCACCAACCTTTCGGTTAACAGCCGAACTCGCTAACCAATTGCACCGCAGAGACTTGGAGAATGTCCACCTACAGAGGTAAAAACGCTGAAGTTTGTCTCAAAGGGTCTACTGAATGAATACAACTGAATAGCCAACCGAAAGCTGCTGGAAAGGTAATATAAACGCCCAACGTGGAGCTCGAACCCACGACCCTGAGATTAAGAGTCTCATGCTCTACCGACTGAGCTAGCCAGGCTGCTGTAGAAACTAATTAAAGGATAGTCACTCTTTTCATCAGTGCCTTCCCTACTTGTGTAAATTTTGATGGTGTTTTTAAGCCAACTAGAATAGAAATAATTGGCCAATACAAGCAGCGGAGAACAATCTTCTGCTAAATCCTGATCTCATCTTGTAACGCTATACAGAGCACGTGGCTGAGGATTTACGCCCAATGCGCGTGTTAGCCATTGCAAGGCAGCGAAAAGCTTATTTCATCCCTGGGTGGGCACGAACCACCTACCTTTCGGTTAACAGCCGAACGCGCTAACCGATTGCGCCACAGAGACTTGCGGAAAGTCTACCTAGAGATGTAGAAACGCTGAAGTTTGTCTCTAAGGGTCTACTGAAGGAATACAAACGAACAGCCAATCGAAAGCTGCTGGAAAGAGAGAGAGAAAGGTAATATAAGCACCCAACGTGGGGCTCGAACCCACGACCCTGAGATTAAGAGTCTCATGCTCTACCGACTGAGCTAGCCAGGTTGCTATAGAAACTCATTTAAGGCTAGTCGCTGTTTTCATCAGTACCTTCCCTACCTGTGTAAATTTTGATAGTGTTTTTAAGCCAACTAGAATAAAAATAATTGGCCAATACAAGCAGTGGACAATCTTCTGCTAAATCCTGATGTCATCTTGTAACGCTATGCAGAGCACGTGGCTGAGGATCTACGCCCAGTGCGCGTGTTAGCCATTGCAAGGCAGCGAGAAGCTTATTTCGTCCCTGGGTGGGCTCGAACCACCAACCTTTCGGTTAACAGTCGAACGCGCTAACCAATTGCGCCACAGAGACTTGCAGAAAGTCTACCTAGAGATGTAGAAATGCTGAAGTTTGTCTCAAAGGGTCTACTGGACGAATACAACTGAACAGTCAACCGAAAGCTGCTGGAAAGAGAGAGAGAAAGGTAATATAAACGCCCAACGTGGGGCTCGAACCTACTACCCTGAGATTAAGAGTCTCATGCTTTATCTACTGAGCTAGCCGAGCTGCTATTGAAACTAGTTAAAGGCTAGTCACTGTTTTCATCAGTACCTTCCCTATCTGTGTAAATTTTGATAGTGTTTTTAAGCCAACTAGAATAAAAATAATTGGCCAATACAAGCAGCGAAGAACAATCTTCTGCTAAATCCTGATGTCGTCTTGTAACGCTATACAGAGCACGTGGCCGAGGATCTACGCCCAGTGCGCGTGTTAACCGTTACAAGGCAGAGAAAAGCTGATTCCGTCCCTGGGTGGGTTCAAATCACTAACCTTTCGGTTAGCAGCCAAACGCTCAAACCGATTGCACCACAGAGACTTGCAGAAAGTCTACCTGCAGAGGTAGAAACGCTGAAGTTTGTCTCAAAGGGTCTACTGACCCTGCTGAAAAATCCAGCTTAAACCAGCCTAAGCTGGTTGGCTGGTTTTAGCTGGTCGACCAGCCTGGTTTTAGAGGGGTTTTGGCCATTTCCAGGCTGGTTTCCAGCCATTTCCAGCCTGGTCTTAGCTGGTCAGGCTGGGAGTTGACCAGCTAAAACCAGCTTGACCAGCCAAAACCAGCTATGTCCAGCTTAAACCAGGCTGGTCAAACTGGTTTTAGCTAGTTTAAGCTGGTCATTTTCCAGCCTGACCAGCTAAGACCAGGCTGGAAATGGTTGGAAACCAGCCTGGAAATGGCCAAAACCCCTCTAAAACCAGGCTGGTCAACCAGCTAAAACCAGCTAACCAGCTTAGGCTGGTTTAAGCTGGATTTTTCAGCAGGGGAATGATTACAAATGAACAGCCAACCAAAAGCTGCTAGAAAGAGAGAGAGAAAGGTAACAGAAACACCCAACGTGGGGCTCAAACCCACGACCCTGAGATTAAGAGTGTCATGCTCTACCAACTGAGCTAGCCGGGCTGCTGCTAAAACTTTTTCAAGGCTAGTCACTGTTTTCATCAGTACCTTCCCTATCTGTGTAAATTTTGATAGTGTTTTTAAGCCAACTAGAATAAAAATAATTGGCCAATACAAGCTATACAACGCTATACAGAGCACGTGGCCGAGGATCTACGCCCAGTGCGCGTGTTAGCCATTGCAAGGCGGCGAAAAGCTTGCTTCGTCCCTGGATGGGCTCGAACCACCAACCTTTCAGTTAATAATTTACTGTTTCAGAAGTTCACTGTACAAACACAATCTTAAACCGATAGTTAATGCAAAAATGCGGACTATGAAAAGTATAAATTGACATTTTTGGGTGAACTGTCACTTTAATTGTTCTGATTTGCTGAAATTTTCATTATTATTTACAGATTTTATCAGACAGAAAATAATTTGCACACAACAGTAACGTGACCAGTAGTATTTATAACTCTCAGTTTATGAATGCTACAGCATACCAGGGTTTTAACTATTAATTGATAAAAATGAAATACTGTAGTGTACTTTAGTAGTACACTTTAGTTTAGTGTAGTATACTTTTTACTACAGGAACAGTGGTGTATTGGATCATAAAATATAGAGCTGTAGAAAACGTATTCCAGAATGGGTGATTAGTTTATAATGGGTGTGCATCTGCATAAAATATCATGAACAATTTGCAAGCATAGATAAATAAAATAAAAAATTATAGAAATGAAATGAACAGAGCTTTAATGTTCTCACAGGAGTCTAACAGTATTCAGGTACAGCAATTGAATAATCAAATATAAAATAATACTGCATAGTCTTCATCTTAAAAAATAATTAACAAAATAGTTTGTTATTAAAGGGACAAATTGTGCAATTTATTAGACCTGAATGCTTTAAAATCCTCATACAGTCACAGGCCTCAGAAACATGCGCAAATGATAAATCATAATCCAGACTCAAATTGACAATAGTGTTCAAAAACACTATAGTATTTACTACAAATTACTATAGTATTGTGTGTTTTTTTTTTTTTTTTGGGACCATACTGCTGTTTATATGTGTCCAATGAAATAAGGCAAAAAAAGTCAACTTTACTTCATCATTCAGTTTTCCTCCACTAGAGGTCGCTGTGATGATCAGATTCTCCACAGTTCTGATTCTCTCAGTTCTCGCCGGGTTCAGTGGTGCGTGCCTGTAATCCAAGTTACTGGGAGGCTGTGGCTGCGGATCGCTTAAGCTCAGGGCTTCTGGGCTGCAGTGTACTATGTCGATCGGGTGTCTGCACTAAGTTCGGTATCAATATGTTGCTCCTCGGGGAGCTCGGGACCACCAGGTTGTTTAAGGAGGGGTGAACCGGCCCAGATCGGAGACGGAGCAGGTCAAAGCCCCTGTGCTGATCAGTAGTGAGATCGCACCTGTGAATAGACACTGCAGTGCAGCCTGAGCAACACTGAGAGACGCAGACTTTTGTTTGTATTTCACTACTATATTTATATTATACAGAAATAATATAGAGGTTCATACTAATGTCAGTGCCTTATTTTATTTTACCAAAATATTACACCAAAATACAGTGGTCAAAAAGCAGAAGCACCTTATTTTGTGTCACTTTGAGTTGTTTATTTAAAATGACAATAGTATACTTCATACGGCTAATCATGCATTAAATAATTTATTAAGTGATTTTTTACTATGTTACTTGTTTATAATAGTCAAAAAACAAAAGTGCAAATAAAAAGTCTGCGTCTCTCTGTGTCGCTTAGGCTGCACTGCAGTGTCTATTCACATTATTCACAGGCACGATCCCACTACTGATCTTACCCCCATTTTAAGATTTAAGATCTTTGTGTCTCCAGAATGTGTCTGTAAAGTTTCAGCTCAAAACACCCATCAGATTATTTGTTATGCCTTTTAGAATGTTGGGATTTTCTGCTTTAAACACTTAGTCTTTTAGTGGAGTAAAAAGGTTTTTCAAACTTTCTGTCTACTGGTCTATCCACAGGCTCATAATTGTATGGCTGTGGTCCGTCGTTTGTGTTAATATTTCAGAATATCTTATCTCGGCATCAAAACGCGCACCGCGATCAGTTGTCTTCATACTGTTTTTTATTTATTTATTTTTTTATTATAAGTTTGATACATTACATAAGGTAATAATACAAATCCATAAACTATATCAGGTAACCTTACAAATTTGTAAGAAACAACCAGAAAAAAATAATAAAGCAAAAACATAACAGATGGAAAAAATAGATAAGAGAATTACAAAGAACAATGACAAAAAATAAATAAATAGTCATAAAAATAATTTAGGACACAATCATCAACTACAGCGGGGAATAGTACCAGAAAAAAATTCGTCCATGAAATCTAACATCAAATCATTCTTTTTGCTTTTAATTTGCATTAGAGATTTTTCCAAAGTTTCCATTTCTAATAAAAATAAATTGCATTTTGGTATACAATTCGCAAATTTCTTCATTCATTCATTCATTTTCTTGTCGGCTTTGTCCCTTGCGGGGTCGCCACAGCGGAATGAACCACCAACTTATCCAGCACGATTTTACGCAGCGGATGCCCTTCCAGCCGCAACCCATCTCTGGGAACTTCCACACACACATTCACACTCATACACTATGGACAATTTAGCTTACCCAATTCACCTGTACTGCATGTCTTTGGACTGTGGGGGAAACCGGAGCACCCGGAGGAAACCCACGCGAACCCAGGGAGAACATGCAAACTCCACACAGAAACGCCAACTGACCCAGCCCAGCCGAGGTTCGAACCTGCGACCCAGCGACGTTCTTACTGTGAGGCAACAGCACTACCTACTGCGCCACTGGGTTGCCTCGCAAATTTCTGTTTATGAATAAAATATTTACCTTGTGAAATGTAGAAGTTAACAACGTACTCAATTTTTTTTGTGTGTGAAAAAGAGCAAATGGCATATTTTAAAGAGAGCCTGTAATTAACATTTCTTTGCCCAAATAACATGTCACTAACATCATTCCAAAATTTAAGAGAGACATCACAGTTATAGAAAAGATGAGGTAAGTCTTCTTCATGTATCTTACAAAATGTGCAAGTATTATCAATCTCCATGAATTTAGATAAAGTTACTTTGCAAGGGTAAATTTTGTGAATTATTTTAAAATGCACTTCTTTAACCTTATTTATAAGGCAAAATTTAAAGGGGATTGACCAGGTAGTTTTCCAATTAATATCAATATTTTTTTCATTCCAATAATATTTCCCTCTAGGGGTTGTTTTGTGTTTAGATTGAAACAATTGTCAAATTTTTTTATTATTATATGATGGAGAAAGAATATCAAAACCATCAATTTTTAATTCTGGGAGTATCTTTTTAACGCATCCATAAGAAAGGTGATTATTAATTAGTTGTATTAAACCAACTGGAATAGCCTTAACCACTTGGTGAAATTCTTTAAAAGGAATTGGAAAGTTATGTATCCTCATAAAGTCTTCATAGGAGAGTATGTTTCCATTATCATAGAACAAATCTGTAACAAAATAAATGTTTCTTTGAAACCATTTATGTAAAAATAAAGATTTGTTTCTAGAGGTAATAAGATAATTATTCCATAATATAATTTTATGTGGAGAAAAGTAATGCTGAAAACAAATTTTCCAAGCTAATTATACTTGCTGGTGAAATTTGGACAATTTAAGTGGCAATTTTCCAGGAAGATAGTTCTCAAAAGAAAAGATAGACCTCCAATTTTCTGAACAATATATTGAGGGATAAAGAACCACATTGAGTTTCTATATTTTAGACAATTTCTTAACCAATTAAGTTTAAATGTATTGTTAATATCAAAAAAAATCTATCATCTCTAAGCCACCGTCTACTCTTTTACCTGATATAACGTCCTTTTTTAATTTGTAAGGTTTATTTTTCCATATAAAATCTAAGAAGGATTTATTAATATTTTTGCAAATTTCATCACTAACATGCATAGAAAGAGCAGGATAAACAAGTCTAGATAGGCCTTCAGCTTTGGATAGTAAAACTCTTCCAAATAGTGTAAGATCTCTTTGCAGCCAATTATTTAAAATACACTTAGTTTTCTGAATTTTTGACACAAAATTAAATTGTTCACAAGCACTTTTATTTTTAGAAATAAAGATTCCAAGATATTTCACAGAGTCTTTAACAGGAATATTTTCAATAGATAAGTCTATAGAATTATGTATGAATAATATTTCACATTTGTGAAGATTTAATTTTAGACCAGACGATTTTGTGAATTTGGAAATACATTCTAGGGCTGTTTTAATTTGAGTTTTATCTTTCAGAAACAATGCAGTATGATCCGCCAATTGTGAGAGTTTGATTTCTCTGTCAAATATCTCTAACCCCTTAATATTTTGATTATTTCGAATTTGAATAGAAAGTAGTTCGGCAACTAATAAGAACAAGAAAAGTGAGATTGGACAGCCTTGGCGTACACCACAACAAATTTCAAATCTTTTAGAGGTTCCTTTATTTAAAATGATAGAACTATTAATATTTTTATAAAACATTTCTATAATATCAATGAAATTGTTACCAAACCCAAATACTTTCAGTGAATGAAGAAGAAAGCCATGTTCAATTGTATCGAGGGCTTTATAGAAGTCTAAAAACAATATAAGAGCTCCTGAATCAATTTGGTCCGAATAGTCAAGGAGATCAAAAATAAAACGAATATTGTTACTGATATGTCTGTTTTTCATAAAGCCCGTTTGAGATTCATGTATAATTTGGTCTAGCCCTGATTTTAATCTTTTGGCATATACCAATGCAATTAATTTGTAATCTATATTCAACAGAGTAATGGGTCTCCAATTATCAATCTCTAAAGAATCCTTATCTGGTTTAGGGATTAGGGAGATTAAGCCTTGCTTCATAGTTGTGGTTAATTCCTTTTTTTTAATACATTCATTAAACATTAATTAAATTGGCTCTTCTAAAATATACCAGAATTGTTGGTAAAATTCATATGAAAGTCCATCAGGCCCTGGACTCTTGCCTTTTTTCATATGTCAGAGAGCTAATTGTAACTCTGTTCTCTTAAGATCAGAATCGCATATATTTTTAAAGTCATTATTTATTACAGGAATGTAATTTTGTATATTGCTAGTAAATGAGTTACCTACGTCCAAATTCAGATCTGATTGGTACAGTTTTTCATAAAAACAGCTAACATAATTTGAAATTAATTTAGGGTCCTTACATAATATATTATTAATGCGCAATGCAGATAAAGATTTTCTTTTATAATTTCTTTTTTCAAGGGCAAAAAAATAAGCTGTATTTCTCTCTCCTTTTTCTTTCCATTTAGCTCTTGAGTGTACAAAAGCCCCATTCACCTTATTAGTATATAGATCATCAAGCTTTGTTCGTAAAGAGAGGAGTTCACTTTCCTGAGTTGGAGAAAGAATCTTTCCAAAGATTATCAATTTTGTCCAACAATTCTGATTCCAAATGGTCTTTGGACATTTTTATTTCCTTGCTCCTTGTGATAGCTAAATGTCTAGATTTAAATTTAAATAGTTCCCATTTAGAGACAAAACTTCCCATCTCTGAATTAAATATATCGGTGGCAAGGGCCTCAATATTTCTTGTAAAAATATTATCTTCTAAAAGAGTGTTGTTAAATTTCCAGTAGCCACGAAGGTTATTAATGTTATGAACTGTCTGTAGAGACATATTAATCATAAGGTGATCTGTAAAAGGGACATAGTGATGAGAGATGTCCTGAATATATTGTAATAAATCAGATGAAATGAGAAATAAATCAGTTCTTGATTTCAGGGTTTTTGAAGCGTTACTCCATGTATACTCGTGTACATTGCTATTGAAGTAACGCCATGAGTCTATTAAACATAGGTTTTTACATAATGCATCAATAATATTGCCACTTTGAGAGCGATGTTGTGTTTTCTGCGGAAATCTATCCATAAAATTATCAGGAACTTCATTAAAATCACCAGCAATTATTAACTTGGCATTTGGGTTTGCCTTAAGCATATTCTCTAATATACCAGAAATATTAATAAAAAAAGAGCTATTCGTGGTATTACAATTAAATCCATAAACATTGCAGATGATAAATATGGTATTTTTTGACTTTACAGTCAGTATAACCCATCTACCATCAGTGGAATGTTTGGAATTAATAATTTCTCCTTTAAACTTATGAATCAAAACAAGAACCCCAGCAGATTTATTTGTCCCATGACTGAAGAATATCCTATCACCCCATTGGGCTTTCCAAAATTTTGTGTCATCATCTGAAGAGTGAGTCTCTTGTAAAAAAAATAAAATCTGCATTATAACGTCTGCAAAACAGAAATATGCCTTTTCGTTTGGTAATGTCTCTTAAGCCCCGCACATTTAAAGAGATAATTTTAAAGAATTAAAATTGTCCATAAGTTATGTAATAAATAAATAAAAACAAAAATAAAATAATGGTAAATGATAAACTAGATTCTTCATACTGTTTATATGAGCGATACCCCTCTTCCGACATCACTTCCGGTCTGGCGATTTTTTTTTCAAATGCGGAAGTACATTTCTGTGACTAAAAACGACTCCAGATGGTTTAAGAATAAACTTTACCGTATATTTTAAAGAAAATCTAGTTCCTACTTTACTCTTACACACATTAACTCATTGAGGTGTCTAACCTACAATATGCTCTGTTAGCACAACGTTTTAACGCTGTTTATTTCAAAATGAAAGTGAAACTGGAAGCTACACTCTTCCGCTACCGACATCAACCAGCAGATAGCGCTCAGACACCACAGAAACTCAAACACATTTATTATGTGCCACACACATATTGCCATTTCCTTTGATTCAGCCTTACCTCAAATATTATCCAATGCATTTATGATCTTCTAAGACTACGACAGTTATTTAAAATGGCAATAATATTTCACAATTAAACATTTTTGATTTATCTCTTAATTGAGCTTTATGTGAATTCATCTGAATATCTGCTCAGTGTCATTTCTCAATGATATCTCATGGCAATTTCTAACTTTTTGATTTAGTGGCTAATTCATATGAATTTGTAATATCTCCATCGTACATTTTAGTGTGATTTGCTGATCACCAAATGATGGTTGGGTTTAGTGAAGTTAAGTGCCTCTTTTTTAAAAATCGTACATTTTTGTACATCTGAACTATGAATTAGCTACTAAAACTGACAAAACGTAAATATTTTCCTCACGAGATCAGGCTGCATTTGCAGAGTATGACTAAACCAGAGCTTTAATCAAATTTGTAGAACAAATGTTTAATAAAACAGATGGCTTTGTTTAACATTTGGTTTAATTATCTTAATTTAAAAAGTACATGTGGAGTAAATATAGGACATTTAAATAGTATACAGCATTTTAAATATTGTAATTATTAGTTATTATTTTTATTTTGCATTTTGTTTTAGAATTACTATTGCATTATTTACATTTTTTTTACAATGCTATGACAGTTTTTTCAGTCTATTTAACAAGTTTACTAAACTCTTAACACGGTTAGCTTAACACCCGTCTTTGTAGGCTATACAATTAACACATTTCTTGTTGCTTTGACACAAAATGCATCCAGTTAACATTAATTTAAAATGCTTGAATTCTTTTACACACAAGCTCAACCAAGACCAAAACAGTGTCATGTTATAGTCAAATTTACAAATGCTTTCACACAGTATGTCAGAACAGATAACATCATGTTCTAAACTGAACTTATATAGGCTAAAGTCAAAGTGAACAGCTGTTCATATTGTCAATTGAAATACAAATATATTCCCTGTGTTTTATTCCATTGCCAATGCGAAACAGCTTATTGCAGTTATGCAAATATATAAATCACAGCAGATTCCCATCTAGGAACTACACTCAGGTGTTGAGGTTTTTCCAATTACATAATCATATGTTCTAAAAGAGAACTCTTTGGGCTGATCTTGTGTGGAAACATAAAGCAGCACAAAGAAAGAAAGAAAGAAAGAAAGAAAGAAAGAAAAGTAAAGAAAGAAAGTAAAAATGCCTGCATGAGGGAGAGGAAGACGAGTACCAGGACAATGGAGAGGAGTGAAGCAAGGAAGAGGGAAAGGAGTGGGACAAGGACCAGTGAGAGGAGTTAGAATGTGTGGTGGTGCTCAAAGAAGGACCAGATCTAGAGTAACTGATCAAATAAGAGTTACTATCATTGACCATGTCATAAACCATGGGCTATCATACAAAGAGGCTGGTGAACGAGTACAGCCAAATCTCAACCGGGATACAGGGGCATCCATTGGCTGTATTTTCGGAGAAACCAACAGGTAGGATATTGCTTCTCCTACAGCAAAGTGTAAATAACCATTTACTGTATTAGAGTGACTGTATGCCTCCGGTCTCTAAAATGTAACTGTATTTTGTCCCTCTGAGGATTCAATGTCTACCTCCCTCAGGGGGCATAGGAAAACTCTTGAATGAAGAACAGGAACTTGCTATCTTCAACATGGTGATTGCTGACAATGAAATAAAACTGAAGGACATTCAGTTCAGAGTTGTAGAGGACAACCTTGTCTTTGGGAACATTGCACCAATCAGCATAACATACATTTCTCCGACTCTAGCTAAACACAGAGTCTGAATGAAACAACTATACAAAGTTCCTTTCGAAAGGAACAGTGAGCGAATTACAGTTTTTTCTGAATGCTTAAACCCTAACCGAGATTCTTATAGCACAATTTATAAAATGATTAATTCTTATAGCAAAACCACACACTGAGTTTGCAAAATTAAAAGCACAAACACTGCTTTGCACTAAGTTTGCAATTTTGTAACACAGACTTAGCAAAATTGTAGGTACAATCCACTGCACAGCACTCTTTTTGCGGAACTGTAAACACAACTCACTGCTTTACACTGAATTTCCAAATGATCAACACACTCATAGCAAAACTATACACATGTATGGCTATTATTTACACTATTTTGCCAACTGTCTGGCACACTGTCACATGAGAAAACTGATTTAGATAATTAGTTCACTTTGCAATCAGATACTTTCCCCGGTGCCTTGGACTAGAGGACATTGCATGTGATGTAGATGAAATTTTGTGGCCGGACCCAGAGAGACGACACGATGTAGTCAGATTTATTTATTTTTTTTCTCAGTGAAATTACAGTTTTTTCTGAATGCTTAAGCACATTTTTTGTAACTATTGGCTATTTTTGCAAAACTCTACACACCAAAAAGCAAACCCTTCACCAAATCGGCAAAACAGTTTAGTTCTCTTGCAAAAGCTGATAAACCTTGCTTAACTCTTCAAACCTTTGTAAAAATGGTATTTTTGTATCAAACATTTAACACAAGCCATCACAATAATAAGCACACAATGCTCCAACTATACACTGATGGAATGAATAAAAACTACATCTGGCTTTTGCTTTCAAAACAGCTCCTCAACTGATCTTTAAAAAGGAATTTGCCGCCAATGTAGAAGCTTTAAAAAAATAATGAAGAGTCAGAAGACTAAACAGTTATATGATTTGTTTCTAGAATATGCCTTTATTTAACCCCTTACAGAGTTTCTATTTGATGTCTGCACGTTATGTTGTTCTTTTTTTGTCAAGTTATTTTATATATATTTTTGTTGTTTGTTGGTTTATTTGTATGTTTTGTTTTGTGTGTGTAATTTTATGGCTTTATATTTGATTCACTGTATGACATGTCTCAGTCAGTGTGTGCAACATTATGTTTGAATTGAGTTTGGCCTAAATTGTTGTGTTTTTGAAAGGCAAATATAAAAAAATTATAAAGAAAATAAAGAAAAACGTCTGGCTTTTGCCTTCTCAGAGCACAAGCTAGGCTATGTCAGTTTGAGGTCATACCTTTCTCATAGTTCTGTAAACATACAGGGATGCAAACTTCAAGTACTGGTGTCTATTTACACACATCAAAACAAACACAAGAGATTTTCCAAGTCAAAACACAAAATAGTAATTTCACAGAGAAAAAAAAAAAATCTGACTACATTGTGTCGTCTCTCTGGGTCCGGCCACAAAATTTCATCTACATCACATGCAATGTCCTCTAGTCCAAGGCACCGGGGAAAGTATCTGATTGCAAAGTGAACTAATTATCTAAAACAGTTTTCACATGTGACAGTGTGCCAGACAGTTGGCAAAATATTGTAAATAATAGCCATACATGTATATAGTATTGCAATGAGTGTGTTGATCATTTGTAAATTCAGTGTAAAGCAGTGAGTTGTGTTTACAGTTCTGCAAAAAGAGTGCTGTGCAGTGGATTGTACCTACAATTTTGCAAAGTGTGTTTTACAAAATTGCAAACTTAGTGCAAAGCAGTGTTTGTGCTTTTAATTTAGCAAACTAAGTGAGTGGTTTTGCTATAAGAAGTAATCGTTTTATAAATTGTGCTATAAGAATCTCGGTTAGAGTTTAAGCATTCAAAAAAAACTGTAAAGCTTCTACATTGGCGGCAAACTCCTTTTTAAAGATCAGTTGAGAAGCTGTTTTCAAAGCAAAAGCCAGATGTAGTTTTTATTCATTCCATCAGTGTGTAGTTGGAGCATTGTGTGCTTATTATTGTGATGGCTTGTGTTAAATGTTTGATACAAAAATAAAATTTTTACGAAGGTTTGAAGAGTTAAGCAAGGTTTATCAGCTTTTGCAAGAGAACTAAACTGTTTTGCAGATTTAGTGAAGGGTTTGCTTATTAGTGTGTAGAGTTTTGCAAAAATAGCCAATAGTTACAAAAAATGTGCTTAAGCATTCAAAAAAAACTGTACTATTTTGCGTTTTGATTTGGAAAAACACTTGTTCTTGTTTTGATGTTTGTAAATAAACACCAGTACTTGAAGTTTGCATCCCTGTATGTTTGCAGAACTATGAGAAAAGGTATGACCTCAAACTGACATAGCCTAGCTTGTGCTCCGAGAAAGCAAAAGCCAGATGTTTTCTTTTTTTGCCTTTAAAAAACATAACAATTTAGGCCAAACTCAATCCAAACATAATCTTGCACACACTGACTGAGACATGTCATACAGTGAATCAAATATAAAGCCATAAAATTACACACACACAAACAAAACAAACAAACATACAAATAAACCAACAAACAACAAAAAAAATATATATAAAATAACAAAAAAAGAACAACATAACGTGCAGACATCAAATAGAAACTCTGTAAGGGGTTAAATAAAAGCATATTCTTGAAACAAATCATACAATTGTTTAGTCTTAGTAGTTTAGTAGGAGCTGTTTTCAAAGCAAAAGCCAGATGTAGTTTTTATTCATTCCATCAGTGTGTAGTTGGAGCATTGTGTGCTTATTATTGTGATGGCTTGTGTTAAATGTTTGCAGTGGTGTAAAGTACTTGAGTAAATGGACTTCGTTACTTTACTTAAGTATTTTTTTGGCTACTTTGTACTTGTACTGAGTATCAAAAAAAAGAGCAACTTTTACTCTTTACTTGACTACATTTTTGATTGAATATATGTACTCTTTACTCCACTACATTTGAACGGATGCTTACCGTTACTCATTACATTGGGATTGTGCACGACAAGTCGGCATCTTTATCTACCACAGCTAATTTGTTGGGCGGATGAGGCGATATCGCCATCTGCAGGGTGCTGAAGGTACTGTATGCTATTTATGAGCTAAATCATGTGAACGTGAATTAGCAGCTTGCCTAATACCAGCTGTTTAATTAGCAACATGGCTGCAGCCAGTGATGAAGCCGAAGCTTGAATTTATATGTAGTTTACTAAGTTGAAAAATAACGCTGCTCCTCTTCGTTTAATTTTAATACAGAGAAAACATAATTAATCAATTGAAAAACTACTCAAAATAAAAATATTGCCCCCTCTGATACTGAGAGATGAATCACATCAAAGTCAGCTCTGATTTTTTTTTCTACGTTTTACTACTTTTTTTTTTTTTGATAAATTGTTTGTGCCTTTTTTGAACATTTGAGTTTGACTGAGACTTTTGTTCTTTTTTTAAATATGTTTTGTTCTGCCATTTTGAAACATTAAGGTGTTAAATTTAATTTATATATTAGGAAAATTAAACCTTTCTTGGTGCTCTTTGAGCCTACATTCAGTATGAGTAAAATACTCAAGTTCTTTTAAAATCGGATACTTTAATACTTTTACTCAAGTCTTATTGGAATTGGTGACTTGTAACTTGTAATGGAGTAATTTCTACAGTAAGGTATCTGTACTTTTACTCAAGTATGGTTTTCAGGTACTCTTTACACCTCTGAATGTTTGATACAAAAATACAATTTTACGAAGGTTTGAAGAGTTTAACAAGGTTTATTAGCTTTTGCAAGAGAACTAAACTGTTTTGCAGATTTGGTGAAGGGTTTCTTATTTGTGTGTAGAGTTTTGCAAAAATAGCCAATAGTTACAAAAAATGTGCTTAAGCATTCAAAAAAAACTGTAAATAACTCCATCACCAATATGTCCAGGTAAGGTTATGCAATACAGTCATTGCTGTACTATACACAGTGTGTTTTGCAGTAAACTCTATAAACCAGGAGTTCATTAGTACATATACGTAGTAGATGTACAGTACAGCATTTACATACACTGTGTCTAATTACTTTCAGAGAGTCATGGAGTTGGAGGCCAATCAAGTCACACATGAAATTATCTATGATGACGAGGCTGGCTTCAACTCGGCGAAAAGGCATCACTGTGGAAGAAACATAATAGGCAAAAGGTTACCAGTTACCGTGCCGGACCAGAGAGGAGCCAACATCCCTATGTGCGCTGCGATCTCCAACAACGGTGTACTCCTGCATAAATGTCAGATTGGCCCCTACAACACCCACCGCCTTCTCCTGCTTTTAGAAGTCCTGCATGAAAGACTGGTGCCAGAGGTAGAAAGGGGACAGGTGGGAAACCACTTGCCAATATATGTTATCACGTGGGACAATGTGGCATTTCACCATTCCCGTGCAGTCACAGCCTGGTTTGACGCCCATCCAAGGATGATGTCTGATTCTCTTGCCCCTTATCTCCCCTTTCCTTAACCTGATTGAGGCGTTTTTCTCAGTCTGGAAATGTAAGGTTTTTGACCATCGTCCACATGACCAAATGGCCTTCCTGGATGCCGATGCCTTGCCAGAGAAGATATCAGGTGTGATGTGGATGAGAACATGTGGCCAAATGCAGAAGACCAGGTAGAATAGAAGATTACTTTGTTTTTAAATTATAATTCCAGTGCTTTTTCTGTTTGTATATCTTGCAGTGATGTCCTTTTGCAAAAAAAAAAAAAAAAAAAAGAAAAGTCTGTACTGCAGCAATTCTGTGTCTGTATTTTATTTTATTTTTTACATGAACTACATTAGTTAGTAATAAAGTTACTCTGAGATGGCCGTTAATTTTTTGTATTGAATTTCTGCAGCAAAAGAAACAAAATGCATGCCTTTACTAAACCCAACAACACAAAACTGTAGGGAGGCTTTAAATATAAGGGCAGACCCGACACATAAAATAATGAAGTTTCTGTCATTTCAGCTGATGATAGTGTTTTTTGTCGATGTGTTATGATTGACTAAATGTTCCTGTTGGAAGAGAACACGTGTTAGTGTTTTGGAATAATGATTTGATTTTGAAATATGTTTGCAGTGTTTTGTTAGACGTGGTGTATTGTGTTTGTTTATTATTGTATTTTGAACATTAGTTTTGGGCTTTAGTGTACAATGTGGAATTTTGAGCATGAAATTAACCGTTTTGCCAATTGTGTGTTTTTAGGTGTGTTGCTGCGTTGAGTTTAGGAAACTTGTTAAATGTATTGAAAAAACTGTCATAGTCATTGTAAAAAATTGTAATAACAGCGTTGTGCGGTAGTTTTGAGGACTGACCGCAACTTTAAACTATCATTGTAGGAGGCAGTATAGACACACCGCATCTCAAGTTGAGTTAGAACAATTTATTTATTTTTATTCAGCTCGTGTCTGTGTTTGAAAATCAAGTACATGCTTTCTGCTATAGCTGCGTCAATAAAACTCACCTTAAAACATTCCTTTAGGGGCCAGCAACAACACACACCTTTTTGTGAAGTTGTGATGAAAAGCTGTAAGCATCAACACACACCCTCTATGTAAAAATACTCTACATGTATTTTATTACCACATCTTATTATTACCATTGTAACTTTCATTTTTTTTAAACCTGATAGTTGTGAATTTTATGGCTTTGAGACCATTTTGTGAGTCAACCCAATGGATGGAATGATTGCGTGTTTACGCTTTTCGTTTAGTTGACAACTTTGTTGACGGTCCCTATCTGCTCGTTTTCATTACAGTGTTTATAGATTGCCTTTCAACGAAGCCGACTGAGACACAGAAACTACGTGGTGTGTTCTCTTGTACATTTTCAAACACTTGCAACACAACCAGTTTTTGTTCATATTAGGAACCTTTCTGGATCTATTGGACTGTTTTAAAACTGATTCTTGAATATTGAATATCCAATGTCAAACCAATTTTACATCGGTGGTTTACCGTGTTTGTGACGGCCGTTTTTCACTGAACAAACGATGTGACGCTGCCTTTATAAACGAAAGTGAAAGTGCTTCGTTTTTGTGTCACCATTTTAAACAGGCAGAATCCATCAATTACAATACAGAATAGCTTTAAATCTTTAATGTCATGACAACACGTGTAAGGTTTATGTGATGTATTATATATTTTTCACCCTAAACAAACTGATGATGGCCGTGATTCTTCATTTGTTTGCTCGTGATGAACTTCTGGATTTTAGTTATTTGAGTGTCTCAACTGCTGATCTATTCCTGCATTCAGCTGATATGAAGGCTGCTGAATGACTAAAGATCTGTGATTGTTTATCCGTTTCTAGAGTTTCTGCTGGAGCTCAAACTCTTCAGATCCATCATGGAGGAAAAACAAGCTTCTGGAGATCAGAATTTGCTTCCAGGATGCAGGTATTAGGCCTAATCATTACATCCTCTTTTTCATCCTCAATTGCATTATTATTATTATTTTTATTTATTTATTTTTTTTTACAGAAGTGATACTTGATACTTGTTTGTCACAAAATTTATCTTTTTGATAATGCAACACAAATTGAAAGTTATACAAATATAAATTAAACGACTATAAAGTGCTGTTTGAATTGATTTTAAATAATGATTGTGTGTGTGTTGAATCCAGTGTGTGCAGTGCTGAACTGTAATCTTCTCTGTTTTAGTGTAGTTCATCGGAAGAGAGCAGAAGCAGAGCCCAGCTGTGTGTCTCTGAAGAGTGAGAGATCTATGGATCCACTAACTAATTTTAGGAGTGAAAACACACAACCTGCTGTCAGGTATATCATTTCTATTAGGTCTCCAACTAATGATTATTTTCATAATAAATGAATCAAGTGATTTGTCATTTAATTCATTGGATTTAAATGGTTAGATGTTGTATCTGAGCTCTGCAGGATAGTGGGTCTCCAGGGTTGAAAATCTTCTGCCATAAAGGACTTTTTGCTGTGACCGTACTGATCAGATTCTTCTGATATGAGTTTTTCACTGAATCACAGTCATCAAACATGTTGTGTTGTGCTCATATATGGCAGTTGATCATTTAGTTTTATGAATAATATTTCACAAGTTCATTTAGTTTCATTCAATCCTGCTCATTCAGTCATGATAGATGATGGTCGGGCCAGTAGAAAAAATCCTTAGCGTTGAACCCTGAAGTGTTTAAAGTGCTTCACAGTAGAGCTATGAAAGTCATTTGAAGACTGAAACCGGTTCTTGCTGGGACAGTTTCTGCAATATTATAGTTTGGTTCTGAATTATATTTGTGTATTTTGTGTAACAAAAAGCACACATGGCTTTGCTGGAAGATCTTTATCCTCATACTCATTCATTCAGGGGCGCAACTAGCCATTTACTTAGGGGTATGCTGGTTTAAGTTTTTATCAAAATGTTATGGGCAAACATTTTTGGAACTAAATTGGATTAGTTTTGATCACAAAAAGTTACCAAAAGGCCTGATGTATCAATATGATACATAATAAATTTATAAAAACATGTATATGGTATAAAAATGGATCTTGATAGAAGGATTAATAAACATCTTAGTTCCAAAAAATGTGAATATTCTGACTATTTGTTCATGTGTCAGTTTTAACAGGGTTAAGAATCATAATAATCAAGTATATAAAATTTATATAGGGAAATTTTTAATCCAAATATTATTTTCTATTTTGTCTGAAATATATTCAGTAGGCCCACAGCAGGATATTTAGCCCATCATTGAGTCTATGTATTTACTTGTGTAAATGTGTGTAAATTTATATTTACTCAGTTTTTAAATTCATTTCACTAATATTATTGTAATATAACAATAGTAATATTAAAATGTTCATATTATTTATTTACAATACAGTTTGTAAAGTATTATTTTCTGCCTTTTAGTAGATATATTATATGAGTGACTTGCTTTGTCTACCAAATAAGCAGATCTAATTTGATTTGCATTGTAAACATTAAATAAAAGTTAAAAGGTATTATTGTTTACTTCACACACGCGCACACACACACACACACACACACACACACACACACACACACACACACACACACACACACACACACATATACACTTGGCTGTGTTTTTAGTTATGATAATCCTAAAATCATTCCGCATAAATCCGCAGATTTTTTAGAAAATTCTCAGCAGAAATAGCAAAAAATATTTGCACATTCTGTCTGGCCCTAATATTTGGGTCTGTACTTATAAACATACAATTTGTGTGGTCCCTCTTATTTTGGCAAATTAATTAATAATAATAAATAAAGAACATTTTTCAGATTATTCTTATAACTTTTGACCTCAACTGTAAGTATGATTTGACAGTTTATTTTGATAAAACTTTTACATCTACATGAACTTTACACTTGGCTGTGTGACTGCATGTTATTGTTTTAAATGATTTTAAATTAAAACGTGTGTCAACGTATGCAAATCATACCTATAAACTCTCGTTTTTGCCGTATTAATTCTACCATATTTTACCATTCTATCTACTCTTCCGTGTCTGCATTTTCCCGTGTGCTTCTATGAAAAGTGAAAGTAGCAGCTACAGAGTTGATCTCAAATTTGATTGCAAAAACTGTTTAAGAGAAATACCCATTATTTTGGATTGACAGCACGTTGAAATTAATATAAAAAGGGCCGCATTCACGTCCTTTCCAGTAAGGCTTTATATCGATCGCCGTCCTTATGCACCCTCTGATCAGTAAAATCAAATATAACGGTGCTGACTGACGGACGCGCTCCATAGTGATAAAGACGGCTTCTACATGCGATTTGAATGAATGAAAGCGGATACTTTGAGATACACTTAATAATATGTAAACATGTTTTATTTTAAACACAACTAATATTATCTTAAATGAGCATAAACAAAACTAATGTTTTCATTGCATTCTTAAAGTCACACCTCTGTTATCAAACACAACAGTGGATCAAACAGATTCATTTGCTGCTCTTCACTAAATAAATATAGTAACTTCAATCAATATTTAAACGCAGTGAATACTAATTTTATCTTTTGAAGCTGACGGTCCATAAATTTACGACTATCAAGCGTTTACCATAAAGTTAACTTTACGCCAGCCCTATGGCTTTAGTTCATAGAATTATACTGTTTTTCACATATATGATGGAAGTATGCGATTTCGGACGCAGTGCAGGTGTGTCTGCGTCATTGCCCCCCTGCCTGGACAAAACCACCTCGTCTGCAATTATGTTAAGTAAAAGCCCATGCAGTGACTGGGTGGCGATAATAAATAATTAATGATATGGCGGCCTGTTGCTCCCAAAAACATTAGAAGTTGATCAAAAGTATGGTAATAATAGTGTGGGTTAAGCTTACCAATCTCTTATTATCCAATTTGTCATGGCAGTTTTAATTTTAAGGCATTGTTTGTTCTTTTTTTAGTTTTCTATTTTGCGCTCCACGTCTCTTCACTCTTCTCTCTATTTACAACATGTGACTGTAACCAAGCAATGGATCAATCAAATGGTCAAAGAAAGGGGGAGGGGTGGTATAATTTTTATTTAATAAAATACAATATTATATTCATATAAAATGCAGAATACACATTTTACCCAAAAATATTTATTTATTTTTATTATTTGAAACTTTTAATAAGGATCATATCAAAAATAGATTTGGCACAATGGCGCCCCCCCCCCATGTGTGGCGCCCCTATGCGCCGCATATACTGCATACCCCCTTTTTGCGCCTCTGCATTCATTCTGTGTGTTGTTTCTGCAGTGTGGATAGAGATGATCAGACTGGAGACCGGCAGCAGGATTCACTCCAACCAGAACATGATGAACTTCAGAGAGTCAAAGACCAGCACAAAAACCAGCATGAAGAACAAGTATGAGAGATTATTTGAGGGAATCAACCATCAAGAGACTCAAACCCTCCTGAACAGCATCTACACACAGCTCTACATCATAGAAGGAGAGAGTGAAGGAGTGAATGAAGAACATGAGGTTTTACAGATGGAGAAAAGAGCCAGAACAGAACCCTCACAACACACTCCAGTCTACTGCAATGACATCTTTAAAGCCTCAGGTGGAGCAGGACTTAAGAAGAAAACAAGAAGAAGCAGAAACAAAAAGAAAACAAACAAGGAGAAAGCCCAGATCAAGACTGTTCTCACTAAAGGCATTGCTGGAATCGGGAAAACCGTCTCTGTGCAGAAGTTCATTCTGGACTGGGCCGAGGGAAAAGAAAATCAGGATGTAGATTTTATGTTTGTGCTTCCATTTCGAGAGCTGAACTTGATCCAACATCATCAGTACAGTCTTCACAGACTTCTGCTGGACTTTAATCCTGAACTTCAAGAACTGGAGCCTAAGATTTATGAGCAGTGTAGAGTTGTGTTCATCTTTGATGGTCTGGATGAAAGCAGAATCACACTGGACTTTTCAGATAGACAGAAGGTTTGTGCTGTGACTGAATCTTCATCAGTGGCTGTGTTGATGTTGAACCTCATAAAAGGAGATCTGCTTCCCTCTGCTCTCATCTGGATCACCTCCAGACCAGCAGCAGCCCATCAGATCCCCACCAAATACATCAACCGTCTGACAGAAATTCAGGGATTCACTGAGCCTCAGAAGGAGGAATATTTCAGGAAGAGAATCAGCGACGAGCATCAAGCCAGCAGAATCATCTCCCACATCAGAAGAGCAAGAAGCCTCCAGATCATGTGCCACATCCCCGTCTTCTGCTGGATCTCCTCCACTGTGCTTCAGAAGCTCCTGGAAGACGATCTGAGTGCAGAAATCCCTCAAACTCTGACTGAGATGTACATCCACTTCCTGCTGATTCAGATCAACATGAGAAAGCAGAAGTATGAAGAGAGAGATCCAGAGAAACTCCTGCAGTCCAACAGAGGAGTGATCGTCAAACTTGCTGAAGTTGCTTTCAGACAGCTGATGAAGGGCAATGTGATGTTCTATGAGGAGGACCTGATTGAGAGCGGCATAGACGTCACTGACGCCTCAGTGTATTCTGGGATCTGCACTGAGATCTTCAAGGAGGAATCTGTGATTCATCAGAGGAAAGTCTACAGCTTCATCCATCTCAGCTTTCAGGAGTTTCTTACTGCGTTTTATGTGTTTTACTGCCATTTAACAAAGCAGACAGAACTGCTAAAGTTGATTTTTGACAGAGAATATTCATATAATCAATATCTACAGGACAACTCTTTGTATGAACCACTGAAGTTGATTAATGATAGAAAATATACAGATGAGGAAGATAAGTGGATGGATGGTAATGAATTTGAATATGAACATGATTCGCCCAGGTCTGAGAATGCTCTGTATGATCTGCTCAGATCAGCAGTAGATAAAGCTGTCAGGAGTAGTAATGGTCATCTGGATCTGTTCCTGCGGTTCTTGCTGGGCGTCTCACTGGAGTCCAATCAGAGACTCTTCCAGGATCTACTGACACACACAGAGAAGAGCTCAGAGAGCATCAGAGAAACCACAAAGTACATTAAAGAAAAGATCAAGAGAGATTACCATCTCTCAGCTGAAAGATCCATCAATCTGTTCCTCTGTCTGCTGGAGGTGAAAGATCAGACTCTGGCCAGAGAGATTCAGGAGTTTGTGAAATCAGACAAACACTCAGAGGAGGAACACTCTCCTGCTCACTGCTCAACAATCTCCTACATGATTGAGATGTCAGAGGAGCCGCTGGATGAGTTTGAGCTGATGAAATTCTACACATCAGATGAGGGAAGACTGAGACTGATACCAGCTGTGAGAAACTGCAGAAGAGCTCTGTGAGTATTTATTCATTCCTTACAGAAGACACACATCAGTCTGCACTAAAGACTCAGATCAGTTTAGTAAATCACTGCCCTGCTTTAACATATTGATACAAACACTGTTTAGGTCTCTTGTGAATATTGAAGCAGAAAGACAGAAGAAGTTAAAAGCACTCTGGACAACAGACAGTAGAACCACAGTTGTGTGTGTTTGTGTTTTACATATTTTATGCTTGAATGACAAAATGAGACTCAATGGCAGCTATCACAAACTACTTTTTTATTATTATTTTTAAATTATTTTTAAACATTGATTCTGTGATTCTGACATCTCTCACTAGTTCACTAGTCTCTATGTAGTTAGCATCAGTTAAGTGCACCATAGTAGCAAGTGATTAAATCCATTTGTAAAATGTATATTATGTATGTAAAATATTAAGCCTATTGTCGGCGCAATAGCCTAGTGGTTAGCGCGCTGACATATGGTGCAGAAGCACGTCAGGGCGTCCCGAGTTCAAATCCCAACTCGAGGAGATTTCCCAACCCTACCCCCCACTCTTTCTCCACCTTCGCTTCCTGTCTCATTACTGTCCTTTCTAATAAAGCCAAAGAGGCCAAAAAAAGAGTTTCGTTGCAAAACGAGATATGTCCATTTTGAGAAATGTTGGTTATTTGACATTATTATGTAAGACATCAACAGTCAAGTTCATTCATAATTTTTTGTACATTAAACTATTACTTGAGCTCAGTGAAGGCCAGGAACACAATGTTCTTCAAATCCAGGATATTTTTTATTCAATTTTATGTCCATAAATAAGTAAAAAAACATGCCGAAATGCAACATATTTATCTTAACATTGTCAAACATCTTCAATTGGTTAAAAAAAAACAATTGATCATAAATATATGGAATAATATATACAAAGATTGATTAATAATAATAAGATTTGCAGTTAGTTTTGGCCAGAACGTACACAACACAACATAACTTTTTTTTTGCAAAACGCTATATATCCACCTTAGGCTATATTCTACTACTGTAATACCATTTAGAAAAGCTAGTGAATCAATGTTTTGTTTGATAAGTAAGATTAACCTATCACACCAGTTGCGTTTCCAGACACATGCTTCATGCAAGGAAACGGGAGTGCACACGTGTTTTAAACAGTCGCGCTCATCATTCGGTATTCACCTGTTCGTGCGAACACAGTTATCTTTGTCAGTCGTGCTGCTTCTCGATTCTAAGATCGCATTTGCCATTCTTATTGTCGAACCCTGCTTTTGAGAAAACTACATCGAAATCCATGACGTTATAGCTTGACTCTGAAGCTTTGATTCTCTGACTGACAGACAGCAGCTGATCAGTGATGCAGCATCCTGAGCGTTCTATAACCAGGCCGGCGCGTCCATAGAGGTGACCCAGGCGGCCGCCTAGGGCGGCAGAATAGACGCCGTCTGCGACAATCTTCCCACCGCCCCGGTCCTTGTTGTCGTATGCGCAATCACACCCATCTCTCGTTTTCGGTTTCAGTTTGAGGGCGGCATGATCATCTTTTGCCTACAGCTCCAGTTCAGTTTGCTCCGGCCCTGTCTATTACCGTTATATCACACTTTGTAAAGAAACTGGTCTGGCGGATATCGCGTTTTGTGAAAAAATACATTTTAAAGTAGGCCTAAAATGTACATTCTTCAATGTTATTAATGGCAGCAATTCACACATAGATTAAGGTACATCTGAACAGTGATTTCCAATAATAAAATCCAAATCTCAAAAAATGGTGTTTATCGCGTTTTACAACCAAACTCTTCATATATATATCCCTTCATATATATATCCAATGTTATTACTATATATTTTTCCCCTCATTGTTTCTTTGAACACTGCTGATTTTGAGCATAAATTGTTCCTTGTTGTGTCCTCTACACAGGCTACAGTGCTGTAATCTCACTGTTCAGTCCTGTGAGAGTTTGTCTTCAGCTCTACAATCCTCAAACTGTGTCCTGAGAGAGCTGGACCTGAGTAACAATGACCTGCAGGATTCAGGAGTGAAGCTTCTTTCTGATGGACTGAAGAGTCAAACCTGTAACCTGGAGACACTGAGGTCTGAGTTCAAGCACATGATTGGTTGTTTCATTGTAATTTTTTTTTATCAGATGGATTACTAAATACCACACTGTTGATGTAATTTGTGTTCTCTTCTTTTTCAGATTTGTCACATGTAAACTCAGTGCTAAGTCTTGTCAAAGTTTGTCTTCAGCTCTTCAATCCTCAAACTGTGTCCTGAGAGAGCTGGACCTGAGTAACAATGACCTGCAGGATTCAGGAGTGAAGCTTCTCTCTGATGGACTGAAGAGTCCAAACTGTAAACTGGAGACACTGAGGTAAAAAAAAAAAATAAATAAATTAAAAAAAAAAAATATATATATATATATATATATATGACATGGGACGCTGACAACAGAGGTGCGGATCCAAACGCAGGTTTATTGAGAATGGTCAGGCAAGCAACAGTCCTCAATCCAAAGTCGTAGTTGAGTACAAAGGCAGATGGTGAAAAGGCAGGCAGCAGACAGAAATAAACAATAAAACAAAGCAAGGGTCAAAAACACAGCAAGGCAAGGAAAACGAATTGTAATGTTCAGAGTAACAAATAAACAAGTCTCAGCAATGTGTGTGTGTTTGAGAGGTGTATAAATAGTCTATGTAATTAGTCCTGAACAGCTTCAGCTGTGTCTGTTTGCAATCATGGGGATCTAGGCCAGGTGTGTGAGTGGTGCATGACTGGATATGTAGTTCTTTTGCTGGAAGATTTGTAGTTCTCCAGTGATCTGCGTGGGCTAGATCGCTGGTGAGAAAATACTTTGTTTTAAGGGCAACTGTTTTCACAAGATATAATATTGCTCTTAAGTATCTGTGAAGTTTCTGCTCAAAATAATAATAATCAGTTCAATTCAAGGTTATTTGTATAGAGCTTTTAAACATATTTTTTGTTTCAAATCAGCTTTACAAAAGCTGCACATTACTGCATTACAATCAAAATCAGAAAAGTTATTAGTTACCATAACTCTATTAGCTACTAATAACATTTAACAGTTAATGTTACTATATATAAACATAGTTAACATGCAGTTATATAGTGTATATATGTGATGTCTGTGTGTACATGTTGAATGAAGTGTATTTGTGTATTATGTGTATGTGTTGTCCTCGAAGTCTTCGAAGGTTGGCATTATCTCTTCACAGTCCTTTGATCTCATTAAGTGGCACTGCACAATCTCTAGTGGCCTCGGGATGGACATTACCAGGTGAACATAGAGAACAAAGGAAATAATTAGCATAGTTGCTTTTCATAATGTATTTTGTATTAACAAGAGAAATATGTTAATGTGAAAATGAAGTGCTATAAATTAAAATAAGTGCTATATAAACAAACGTATAAAACATAGAAGTGTTTATAACAAAGTGCCTGGTGTATTAAGATTGGAAGAGTGTTCTACAGGTTGTTTGTCAATCCCACTCACCTGCATGGAGCACACTCATGTATCCTACAGTTATGTGATGCATTGTGGGTATGCTTTACTAAAAAGATAGGTCTTTGATCTTGTTTTGAACTGAGGATGTCTGAGCCTCGAACATTATAAGGTAGGCTATACCAGAGTTTAGGATCTATACATTAAAAGTCTCAACCTCCTTTAGTAGACTTCTTAGGGATTTTTGGGGTATGTCTAAAAAGAGCTGTTTTGGTGCGCTCACTTCAGACAAAACTAAACATTGGACTGAAATGTTGTCATTTTGAACAAAATCCAGCTAAAACAAAGTTCTTTTAGAGTTTGTTTGATCAGTTCAAAAAGGCTCCTCCAAAAGAATGCTCTGGCTCCTAAACACACTTGAGGTGCCATTGGTCTGGGGCGATTATGCAATAGGTGGGGGTATTCTGGAGCTCTGCCTTCTTTGACTTGCAATTCAATTATAAATAATTAACCTACAAAATTGAGATACAAATTATCAAATGAAGGCGACGCAGTGGCGCAGTAGGTAGTTCTGTTGTCTCACAGCAAGAAGGTCGCTGGTTTGAATCTCGGCTGGGTCAGTTGGCATTTCTGTGTGGAGTTTGCATGTTCTCCCCATGTTCGCGTGGGTTTCCTCTGGGTGCTCCGGTTTCCCCCACAAGTCCAAAGACATGCGGTACAAGTGAATTGGGTAAGCTAAATTGTCCATAGTGTATGTGTGTAAATGAAAGTGTATGGGTTCCCAGTGATGTGTTGCAGCTAGAAGGGCATCCGCTGCGTAAAACATGTGCTGGATAAGTTGGCGGTTCATTTCGCTGTGGCGACCCCAGATTAATAAAGGGACTAAGCCGAAAAGAAAATGAATGATTATCAAATAAAATCTGTTCCAATAACAAGAATCTTAAATAAGAATGCGTGAAGTGGTCAAAACTGTGACCACTTCATAAATTTACTTTCATTCTATTTCTTTTTGTGGTGTACTGCCATGCCTTTTACTAGTGGTTGGCAAATCAAGGCTTCAAGAAACACTGAAACATTCGAAGCAAATGTGTCGAAGCTTCAAAACGTTTCGAAACCCGTTTCTACAGTGACACCTAGTGATAATTTTTTTTAATATATTGCACTGGAACAGCTTCAGCAAAGAAACAGTTTTTAAGGTATTAATTATTAACAGCAAATTGAGGTATTAAATCCCACGTTGTGTAATTGAGGTTTCAAGTGATTTAGTGAAGCAGTGAGATCCAGACTAACATGCAGACTTTAAGGGTTCGAATCCAGGGTAATGCAGCTATAGATGCTAGTTTTTAAATGCTCTGTTTTTGTAACGTGTTTTGTTTTAACATTGGTCTGACATCCGAATGAAAACTTTGTGACTAAATGTCTTGTTTTGGTCATAAAACAGTAAAATTATTCAAATACATCAAATCATAATTTCATAGTATGGCATTCAAACTCGAGACATTTGCAGCACAGTTGCTCTGTGCACACGCATTTTCCACTAGGCTACATAAGATGAGAGTTTTTTTTCCGACCCTGTCAATCAAACGCAGATTCGCCAGGTCTCGAAACACTTTAGTCACATGACCTGGGTGTTTTAGATAATGCTTCAGTGCAGTGTTTTGAAACACTTGCGCTTCGGGATCTTGACACTGAGTCAAAACGTCAGTTTGACATCAGCCATCCCTAGCTTTTACCACGCCTTTTTTGATGTTCACAACCAACAATTTAAATAACAAAAGTAATATTTAAACTGTAAATAAAAGTACATTTAAAAAAATGGTTACAACATTGTTCTTCTCTCTCAGCCGCCATCATCGATGTGTTGTACAGTGTGACACATTTACAGTTCCATATACTGCTATGCAGGGCTATCAGTGTTGGAAATTAGTATACTGTCACTCAGCATTTTCCAACTTCTTTTTGCCCTCTAAGAATGAAAGAATCTAATAGAGTTTTGAAGCATACTCTGGCCTTCACTCAATCTCCTTCAGCTTATTCCCTGCTTTATCAGGGGTTGCCACAGTGGAATGAACCACTAATTACTTTAGTAATTTATGCAGAATGCTCTTTCAGCCACAATCCAGCACTGACAGTACAACCGTCAGTGCTGGGAAACACAAAATTAGTTTGATAGTAGTATTGGTTTGTTTTCATCTTGTATATTTCTGCAGTTTAGTCTTCACCCTTATTTAGCATAGTGGTTAGAGCGATGAATTTCATGTTAATACTGTCGAGTTGATGTCGACTAGTTGCTGATGACATCTGCAATAAAACATAAAATGCAATTGTTTTACAACATGCCACAATTTATATTTATTTGCAGGAACAATATATACTCAAGCTTTTTGACAGCTCATAACATGTTGCAAAAACAATTCAACGTCACCAATATACTAATTTTAGTGTAAAACAAATGCATTGTGAAACACTGTTCATTTTGTTAATAATGCATCATTAGCACTGGCTAATTTTAGTCAAAATAAATGCAGTCAACGTATTGATCTTGGCTTGTACTACTAAGAATGTAACAATAACAGAAATATTTAGTGTAAAAGTAATTCATACATTGTCAGTACATTAAACACCAATTCATGGCAAGTTATTTCATAACAACATAACACACGAAAGAAAATCCTGCTCGGACGCAGATTATACCGTCATGATAGTATGGGTCAAAAAGCTGCTCAAAATGTTCACATTACTTTTTCAGTGTTCAGAGTGCATCTGCTCTAGGGTATTTGCATGGCGCAATCTAACTGGCTGACACCTTCATGATTTAAAGTTCACTTAAATCTCATGTAAATGATTGATTGCTGTTATTTAAAAAAACACATAATCTGCACAGCGCGACTAGTCAATGTCAGTCAAAAAATGTGTTAAAGTTGCATTAAATTTGATCAGTTGACTAGTCTATGCAACCCCTAGTTTGAAACTTGACTGTGATGATTGACTGTTTAATCAAATGTACATTTGCATTTTAAAAAGCAGGACTTTTGAGATATTAGTCAATATCTGTTTCTTCAAAAGAAAGCGGTTTACAAAATGACCTTTTAAAAAACTTGAGATGTCTAGTGACTATGTAAAAAATACTTGTATATAGTTTATAATAAAACACGTAAAACAAATTTCTAACCTCATGTAGTAATATACCTAAAACACAGACAGTGTTGCCAGATTGGGCGGTTCTGAATCCAAGTTTGCGGGTAAAAAATAACATAGGCGGGTAGTGGATATTTGGGCGTATTGTAAAGGTACGCCCGCCTGTCCGCGATCTCCCGTAACCCCCCCACTATTCGTGAAATTTTGGACCGTTCCCCCCACTTTTCGTGAAATATAAGACGATCCAACCACCCCTCATACATTTTGGAGCGTTTGTTTGTCTGTTTCTGACAGATTTATGAAGTTATATTGGCTTAATAATGTCAAGTTGTCATAACACAGACATCTCAAACAATGTCAACTTTGCATTTATAATGACATAAACTGAGCTAATGACATTTAATGACAGTTGTCATGAGCATTCATAACATCTCATCCATATTCATGACAAACTACAGCGTGATTATAAAGGTGTCATGACAGTTATGAACACCTCTTTAAGTAAAGTGTTTCCACTTTTCCTTTTGTGACTGAAACTAGAGCAAATATCAACTACTGAACAGTTGACTGTCTGTTAGTGACGTCTGTCTGTAATGTGACATGGACTGTATGTGTGTGTGTGTGTTTGTAGATTGTCTGGCTGTATGGTGACAGAGGAAGGCTGTGGTTTTCTGTCTTCAGCTCTGAGTTCAAACCCCTCACACCTGAGAGAGCTGGATCTGAGCTACAATCATCCAGGAGATTCAGGAGTCAAGCTGCTCTCTGAACAACTGGAGGATCCAAACTACACACTGGACAAACTCAAGTATGCCAAGCATATACATGTTTTTTAGATGATTTATCCTTAGAAGCAGATAGCAGATAAACTTGTGTATATTTCTTGATTCTTGAGACAGTTTTAGTTAAGTTTTAGTTCACTTTCCTAATAAAAAAATCCTAATAATTGACTTGCTCTCTTATCATCCAAGATGGTAATAAATTCAGAGAAAGTTGTAGCTTTTGCAAAGACACGATCTCCCTTGTCATTCAGTCTTACTGCAGTTGAATAAGATTAGAAAGGCAGGTTGGGGCTAAGCCAAAACTTCATAAGCAAGCTCTAAAATAAAAAAAATAAAAAAAAATTCTAAAAAGGACTGGAAGCAAATAAATTTTCATTCACATGTTGGGTGTTAAAGATGAGCTCCAGCATTCTGCTCTAATTGCACACAAATGAAGCCTGATTGAGACAAACTAATGAGCATTACAATAGTCTAACCAAGATGAACTAAAAACATATACAAGCAGGGGTGCGCATAACTGGTATGCAGGTGCGCATGTGTTATAAAAAAAAATGTGGACCACATACCAGATTTAATAAATTTGGATGTGATTCAAATTGCACAGGACAGTACATAGGCTGATGCAACTTTACCATGCTTGCGGTTTGGAGGAAGAATGAAAAATAAAGTTGCTCTCTGTGTGCACAAACAGTCTCACTTAGGAACCGTGTACCATACCCGAGTATACCTGGTGTGCAGTCACATGAACTCCGGGACAGTTAACATTGAACCGAATTACAGAAGTGAGCTGCTATTATTCATCTATGAGTTGCTTTATTCACTTGCTATTCTGAATAGTGGCCAGTTAAAGTAAATTGAGCCAAATGTGAAAGCAGAAGCTGACTGTACAATTGTGGATCAGTGGATCTTTAGAAATCTCAGGAGTTCATTAACAGATGCTGTTTTCAAGGCTCTAGTGTTCTGCAGTGCTTGAAAAAACTGCTAATCCTTTCTTTTCCTCTGGCAATTCTTTTGACAATTTGTCAACTTGATCAGGAGTAGCTGGATGGAATGGCCTGTATTGATTATATTTCTTTACCACTTTTTTTTCACAGTGCGAGTCTGTCTCTTTCCAGTTTCTTCATAGTCCTCCTCATTGTCACTTTAGTTCTTCTGTCTTTGACAATTACATGAGCTAATCTTTGAGTTCCTTGAGTCATGAACACTGGTGTTGATGGGAAATTCAACCTTACTGTTAACAAAGCTGCTTGAAGATCTTGTTTCCAGTTGTTTGGAGAGCAAAGAATGGTCGTTTTGGAGAGGTTGCATATGCTGTGCTGTTGTTTTATTCCAATGTTTGTTTACTGACTGAATTCGAATCTGTGTGTGTTTACAGTCTGGATCATGGAGGACAGAAGATGATTACAGCAGGACCACGCAAATGTACGTCTGCCCACACCCAAACACACACCGCTTTAGTGAGTGTTGTGTAATAAATGTGTCTCTTCTTGTGTTCAGGGGCTTGTTTTCTCACACTGGATCCAAACACAGCAAACGCTGAGCTCATTCTGTCTATGGACAACAGAAAGGTGACAAAAGTGGAAGAGAAACAGTCGTATCCTGATAATCCTGACAGATTTGATGATCATCCTCAGGTGTTGTGCAGAAATAGTGTGTGTGGACGCTGTTACTGGGAGATTGACTGGAGTGGAGATTTAGTGTCTATATCAGTGTCATATAAGAGCATCAGGAGGAAGGGATACAGTGAAGAGTGTTGGTTTGGACGTAATGATCAGTCCTGGAGTTTAAGTTTCTCTCCCTCCAGTTGCTCATTCAGACACAATAACACACAGACTCGTCTCCCTGTAAAGTCCATCAGCCATAGAATAGGAGTGTTTGTGGATCACAGTGCAGGAACTCTGATCTTCTACAACATCTATAGAGACACAATGAGCCTCATCCACTCAGTCCAGACCACATTCACCCAGACTCTCTATCCTGGGTTTGGTGTTTATTCTGGATCATCAGTGAAACTGTGCTGAAAAGAGATTCTTCAGGCCTAGCGGGGGAGCAGTCTTCCGAGTAGTGTTGGGGTCGAGTCCAACTTTGTCAAGTCCAAGTCAAGACCAAGTCCTTAACCATTCGAGTCTAAGTCCTAGTTCAAAAGGGGTCAAGTCGTACTTGGGTCCAGAAAGTCATAAATTTCATTTTCCTGCGGCTTAGTCCCTTATTTGTCAGAGGTCACCACAGCAGAATGAACCGCCAACTAATCCAGCATATGTTTTACACAGCAGATGCCCTTCCAGCCGCAACCCATACACTCTTATTCACACCCACACTCATACACTATGGCCATTTTAGTTTACCCAATTCACCTATAGCACATGTGTTTGGACTGTGGAGGAAACCAGAGCACCCAGAGGAAAACACACGCCAACACGGGGAGAACATGCAAACTATACACTGAAACACTCCTAGCCCAACCGAGACTCGAATCAGTGACCTGCTTGCTGTGACTGTGAGGCAACATTGCTAAGCACTGAGCCCTGGTGCCGCCTAAGTCATAAAATTGAAAAGAATTATAATAAAAATGATAATGAGAATAATAATAAATGAAGATAAATTTCAATTAACAATTGTTTAAAGTGTTCGCATGGGTTTTCTCCGGGTGCTCCGGTTTCCCCCACAGTCCAAAGACATGCAGTACAGGTGAATTGGGTAGACTAAATTGTCCGTAGTGTATGAGTGTGTGGATATGTCCCAGTGATGGGTTGCGGCTGGAAGGGCATCTAATGTGTAAAAATGTGCTGGATAAGTTGGCAGTTCGTTCCGCTGTGGTGATCCCAGATTAATATAGGGACTAAGCCGACAAGAAAATGAATGAATTGTTTAAAGTGTTAAATCAATATTTTAAACTTTTGATCCATTTTTACAAAATGGCCTGTAATTTTTTTGTTAGCTTGCTTCAAATAAAAATGAAAATAGGAGGATATTATATTCTACAGTATTATATTTTCATGCCACTTTCTCACATTTTTCTGCTTAAATTACGCTTGCATTATCAAGGCAACAATGCAGTTTTATCAGCATTAACGATCTAGGCACAAAGTCTAATGCGCATGGCACAAAAGCATTAAAGGCATATCCGAATCCACTTTTGCCATTTTTTTACATGGAAAAATGTGGTTTGCGCCATGGCGCATGGTTTAACAGGGATGTGCTTATTACTCTTAGTGAGTTATTGGCGTATTTTGAGCATAATGTGCATTAAACCAATCAGAGTCTCATCTCCCATTCCCTTTTAGAGTCAGTTGCGTCACGCCATGGTGAATTCGCTATTTACATGGCGGACTTTGTAAGTTGAAAAACTGAACGCTTCACTAGCGAGAAAACAGTTAAACAGACCATCTGCAGTGCGAGGATAAAGAATAAGCCTTGTCCATATGGCCTCTTTACTTTCTCTTTCTCTTTATTTTTACTCTTTAATTTACTCCTTTACTTTCATGGAGAAAGGAAACAGTGTTGTACGCCCTCCACTAAAGACATCCATTAGCCTACATATTTAATTTGTTAAGCACAAAGATTTGTTTCAAAGCTATTTCTAAATTCAGTTCTAATTTCCAGCAAACAAATAAATGAACAACAATAAGGAAGTGTGGTGAAAAAATAGTTATATCCAAACACACGTCATATGCCCGATATGGTCCAAAGCCCGACAGGTGGACAAATCTAAACTTGTTTTTATTAAAACAAATATGAATGTGCATATAATAAATAATACTGTTAATAATATTATACAAATGCAAATTGTCATGAATAAACTGAAAAAGCCCCCCGAGATGAAGAAGGGATGGAGGCTGAGATTTTTATATTTATGTAGAAAATAATAATTTTTGTAATATTTTAATCCTTTAATTCTTTTTTATTTGTTAAGATATTTATGTATTGCTGCACGCCCTGTGTGTATTAAGCAATGTGTACGCGTTTAAGGCACACAACTAACAAGCTCTGCGCTGGACTTTAGACCTGCTTTCAGCTGTATCTTGTACTTTCCTTAACCCTTTTTCAGCCCACATCCGAAATCCTGCATCACTTTTTCCTGGTTTAAAATGAACATTACCCCAAATAGGACTAAAATGTGACCAGGAGGGATTTATGTTCAAATACTTACAAGAATCAAACCAAATATTAATCATGTTCAAAACAATAGGATTGTCTGTGTTATTTCTTAGATATTTGTGTTCTGCCGAATACAGGTATAAGTGCAGTGGTATTTGTGGTGTTACAGAACAGGATTCCAGATCCATCCAAGAAGGAGTACTTTCAGAAGAAAAATAATACATGATTGTACTCAGCTGAGCTGTCCAGTAATACCACTGGATGTTTGGGCATTTAAGTCCTCCTCGATCGAATGGTAAATATAATAAAGTTAGACGTAGTCTGGGACGTTTATTTTGCCAAATAAAGTTGGTAAACAGTTTCTTAATTCTAGTAAACGACGACGAGGGAGGGGGTAGGGGGATATTTTGAAACAAATAAAGAAATTTAGGGAGTATATTCATTTTTAGGATATTTATCCTGCCAATCATTGAGATGGGTAAAGATGTTCAACGTTCTATTGATGACGTAGTAGCTTCAAAAATTGGGTCATAATTTATCTGAGCTATCTTATTCATTTCATGTACAATTTTAATACCCAGAGATGTAAAATTATCTGTTGAATTAAAAATAGAAGCATAGCCTTGGCCATTTGTTCTCTCTGATTCATTAAGTAACATTATAGATGATTTGGATTGGTTCACTTTATATCCAGATATTTTCCCAAAAGTTTCAATAAGATCCAGGAGTGCAGGAATAGAGCTACTTAGATTTTTTAGAAACAAAATTATATCGTCTACAAACAATTATGTTTTACAATTATGTTCCAATTGGCTCTCTCGAATTCCATAAATGGCATTGCGCATTCTCACTGCTATGGCGAATGGTTCTATTGCGAGGATAAATAATAAAGGGGATAGAGGATTTCCCTGTGGGCAACTCCTAGATATTTTAAAGGGTTTAGAAACAACATTATTGGTCAAAACTTCTGGTGTGAGCTCCGTACAAAGTAATCTAACCCAAAGACAAAATGTGTCTCCAAAGCCAAAGCGAGTGAGCACCTCAAGTAAATAATGCCATTCGACACGGTCGAAAGCCTTTTCTGCATCAAGAGAGAGTAGTGCTGTGTCTTATGCTCCTCTCTGGCTATGTAAGATATTGAGCACTCGTCTGACATTGTGGAAGCCGTCTCGCTTGAATAAAACCATTTTGGTCTTCTCCCACCACCCGAGGGAGTAAGCCCTCTAATCTTCTTGCAAGAACTTTGCTAAGTATTTTTGTATCTGAATTTAAAAGGCTGATTGGGCGCATATTTTCACATTATATATATTTGGTTTTCCCGGTTTTGGAAGTAAAGTTATTAGGGCACTCCTCATGGATGTGGGAAGAAGACCATTCCTAAAGGACTCCTGGAACATCTCCAAAAGAGGTGAAATTAATTTGGACTGAAATTCTTTATAAATATCTATAGGTATGCCATCTGGACCTGCCGTTTTCCCCGCCTGCATACTATTAATTGCTTCAACAATTTCTATTTTTGTTAATTCTCCATCTAATGCTTTACTTTCATTTTTTGAAATTCCAGGAATATTAATGTTATTTAGAAATTGTTTCTGTTCAGCGAGTCTGGGAGAACCACCAGAACTATACAATTTCTCATAGAATATTTTGAAGGCCTCATTATTTTCTTAAGGATCTGCTATAGTTCTGCCGCTTGAATCTTCAATGTAATTAATAGATCTTTCTGTTTGTTGTTGTTTAATGTGCCATGCTAAAAATTTCCCAGGTTTTTCCCCTTGGTCATAATAGGATTGTTTACGTTTCAGTAAATAAATTACTGCTTTATTAGCAGACAATTCATTGTACTGTGACCTAAGAAGAAGTAATTGTGAGATTACTTACTATAGAGTTAAGTTTGTTATTGTAGAGATCTGTTTCAAGTGTTTTAATTTTTTCATCTAATGTTTTCATTTCCAGTTGTGTACTCCTTTTCTTTGAACTGGTAAAACTGATTATTTGACACCTAATAAAGGCCTTAAATGCCTCCCACCTTATGCTAGCAGGTGTTTTAGAAGTATATCATGTAAAATATAAGTCAATTTGTTTATCTAAAAAATCTATAAACGTGGGGTCTGTTAGCCATCCTAATTGAAAGCGCCATTTTGGAGAGTCCCTCACAAGTTTAGCATCTGTATAAGTGAGTGAAATAGCTGCATGGTCCGATATTACTATACTACTATAATTACAGTCGTCAATTTTTGAAACAAGTTGTGCTGAAACCAAAAAATAGTCTATACGCGAATAGGTTTTATAAGTGCTGGAATAACAAGAGTATTCTATTGCATTTGGTTTACTATGTCTCCATATATCCAACAAATTTAATTCTTTAATTAAACTATTTATTGTCTTTCTCGATCTAATGTGAGTATTATCTGAACCCGATGACCTATCTCTTGCTGGATCTAACTTGCAATTAAAATCACCAGCAATTATATATTGTCCCGGGAGATTGGAGACAGTCAGAAAGAAATTGTTATAGAATTTAGGATCATCGTCGTTAGGTCCATAAACATTTATCAGATTTATATTTTCAAATAACAGCATACCCTGGACTATGATGTATCTACCTGCAGGATCCTTAATTATATTTTTAATTTGTAAAGGAACAGATTTATGAATTAGTATTATAACACCTCTAGCATGGGTAGTATAGGGGGCAGATAGCACCTGACCCTGCCATCTTCTTCTTATTTTAGAAATATCCCCACTCACTAGATGGGTTTCTTGCAAGAAAATTATTTTTGATTGCAAGAATTTTATCCTGTTCATTACTTGTTTAACCTTTGAAATGTTGTTTAAACCCCTACAGTTCCATGAAGTAAACTTCACCTTCAATCTAGTTGACATGAGTTGTCTAATATAACCTTAAAGATTTGCTTGTTTGATGGAAACACATCCGCATACAAAAAATAAAGAAAAACAAAAAAGAAAAGAAAAAAACACACACCTTATACCAACCGCTTATGACAGATACGGGTCTACGCAATACAAAGAGCCGTCTGTCTCTCACTTTTGATTATTTCTTACTCTTTAGCTTACTCTGCTATTATCAAGTATCTACCAACATTATTTACTTAGTTGTATAGAACTGTGCCACCTCTGTGAACATAACCATTATAATATTGATATATTGGAACTTTTAACAAATAATGACATACCTGGGGGGTTGAGCTGAAGGGTTAACAAAAAAAGACAGGTATAAAAAAATGATTTAAACAGTACTGCAATTGGCCATGTAAGTTTGTTGTGGGTTGAACGTCCCTTGCGAATGTCAAAAGGTCCAATATTTGAGTAAGTAGCATGTCCATGTTTTCCTTTTCCGCCCCAGGTACATTTTAATAGTTTTTGACCACGAAAATAAACATATGCGGTCAGAAAAAAAATATGAATAGTCAACAGAGAACATTACGCAATATGAATTGTAGAGCTCTCTCGTTTGAAAATTACATAAAACGAATCAGCCAGTAGTGGCGTCACGTTTCACTGATGATAGTCTAGTACATGGGTATGTTTGTCTTGATCCTTCAAAGAGATTGGATAAATTTGTCTACTTCAGCTGGAGTTTGGAAGGTGTAGAATCTTTCTCCATGTGTCAGCAGGAGCCGTGCTGGAAAAATAATTCTGTGCTTATGAATTCCCTTGTCTCGCAGCCTTTTTCGCACGTCATCATAGTCGCGCTGCATCTTGTGTATGCCGGGGGAGATGTCTGAATAAAAACGTTATTGTAAAGAACATTGCCTTTAGCTCTGGCTGTCCTTAACACTCGCTCCTTGTCTCTGAAGTTCAGGAACTTCATAATCAGTGTCCTCAGGCGTGCTGTTCGCAAGTCGATATTTGTCAAAGTGCCGATTCTGTGAGCTTCTCCAGAAATGTTACCGTGTCCTGGCCCTCCGCTTTCTCCGGTAGACCCACTAGTCTTATGTTGTTCCGTCGACTTCTGCATTCCAAATCTTCCACTTTATTTGAAAGCGTTTTAACAGTATTTTCCAGCGTGCTCACTCTGGATAACAGCCCACTGACGTTATCTTCGGCATCCGAAATGCGTTATTCCGCTTGTGTTATTCGTCCTGTGCATTCCTTTATATCCTAACTTATTGTCGTAATTGTTGCTTGGATTTCATCAATTTTCTTGTAAAGTCCACTTTTCAAGGACACTATAGCTTTCATAATATCTTCGTTATTTCCACCCGAAGTTACTACTTCGTCAGGGCCGTCCCCAGCTGCCATGGCGTCGTTAGTTTCCTTACCCTCGGAATATTCATCTTTGTTTCTGGTCTTTTTCTTGTCTTTTTTGGCACCTTTGCGCGACATTTTACTTCCCTATGCTTTTATGTTTGTGTTGCTTGACTTTAAATATAATTCTGGTTGGTATTGTAGGATTGATCGTAAACTAGCCGCAGAGCTAAAAAGTTGCGAGCTCTCAGCACCTCGCCATAACCGGAAGTCATCCAGACACTATTGATGATTTAAGGATTATCATAACTAAAAACGTATATATATATATATATATATATATATATATATATATATATATATATATTATATATATATATATATATATATATATATATATATATATGAAAAAGTGAAATGTGTGAAATTACTGCAATGAATTTAAAAACTGAGTTAATATAAATTTACACACATTTACACAAGTAAATACATAGACTCAATGATGGGCTAAAAATCCTACTGTGGGCCTACTGAATGTATTTTAGACAAAATAGAAAATAATATTTGGATTAAAAAATTCCCCTATATAAATTTTATATACTTGATTATAACGATTCTAAACCCTGTTAAAACTGACACATGAACAAATAGTCAGAATATTCACATTTTTTGGAACTAAGATGTTTATTAATCCTTCTATCAAAATACATTTTTATACCATATACATGTTTTTATAAATTTATTATGTGTCATATTGATACATCGGGCCTTTTGGTAACTTTTTGTGGTCAAAACTAATTCAATTTAGTTCCAAAAATGTTTGCCCATAACATTTTGATAAAATAAAACATTTCAGGCAGTTTGTCTGTTTATTTTTTACACAACATTTTACAGTCTTTTTTTTCACTTTGTGAGAGGTGTAATAGCCAGTTGTTCATGCAAAGACAGACCTTAAACCTATGAGAAGTGATTGCATTTTTAAGTTCTTTCGCCCTTTAGCACTCCCATATCTATCATTTTGTTTCGACAAATGTACAAAAAGTACAAAAGCAAGGCATGTCAAGGTGCTATAATCATTTAGTGAGGAAAATGGAATCGAGAAGAAATTTGGGGTGGGATGAGATGTAATTCCTTGTGACTTAACATGCTTGATATGGGGGAAGGGCGGCGCAAAACTTGAACCCGCATACACCTCAGTAAATGAGCAGTTGCACCCCTGGGTGTATGTAGATTGTCTGACTGTGAACAGTAACATTATAATCACAACACTAATGCTGCGTTCACACCAGACGCGGAACACGCGGATAAATCGCGCTATTCGCGTGTAAATAGACACGTGAACATTTAAGTTTACTCGCTCCATTCGCGCGTCAGACTCCGCTTCATTCGTGCGTCAAGTTCACTTCAGAACAGATGCGGATTCGCGTCATGGGCAGGGCTTCTGTCTGCCCGGGGACTGTAGCTTCGTTGCTAAATGACTAACATGGATTTTATTGATAAAATAGCTGTGTTTATGTGCTTTATGAAGGCTGAAAAACAGAGTCGATACGTTTGGACCAGTGTCTGAGTCCAATCGATATATTCTAAGGTGCGCCCAGCTCTGTGAGCTCATAAACTCCCCCAGAAACTGTACCTGGACGATTGGGGCTTTCAGCGGTGCTTCTGACTGAGCCAAGCCCAGTTTGGTGAACTGTTGTCGGTGTCGGCTGAAGGATTTCCCCCGGGACACCAACAACCGGTGCTACGTCACAATCATGCCCCACAAGAGCAAGCTCCTGATTGGTTAACGCGGTGCGAATGTCTGCAGAAGTTCAGATTTTTGAACTCGAGCGATTTGCGTGTGAAGCGTGTCAAACACGCAAAATGCTCAATTCGCATCCACGCCGCGCAATTTGCGTCATTCGCGCCGCAGGATGCCTATTCACGCATTTGCATTGACTTAACATGTAAATCACTCGCGCTTGACGCTTCTTCCGTGTCTGGTGTAAACGCAGCATGACAGTCCTAAATTCTGTTAGATTTTACTCTTGCATGTAAACCATTGGTGTCATAATCTATATGTAAATATTTGACTTAACGTGTGAAATTATATATATTAAGTTTTGTTTCTTCACAGTTTTTTTGTTTGCTTTGGACTGTGTGTGTTCATAATGAAGTGAGGTAAAAATAAGTTATTGCATATTTTTGTTTGTATGTTATTGTTATATTGTAAATAAATTGAGTGTTTTTTTCCTTTTAATATATTTAAAAGTGTATGAGAGATGGTTTTAATTGTATGCTATTCAGCTATCAACTGTGCTATTTTGAGACACCCTGAAATTGAACTAAAATGTGCTTTTAACATACTATATCTGTATTTTTAAAAATATATATTTAGTTACAACTACAGATACACTTCAACCCTAATGTTAAACATTTAAGTATGAGAAAATAGAGCACTTTTAATACAGAATTTAGCACATTTCTTACAATTTGTATATTTTTTTATATATATTACTAATATACTTTAGATTAATCATAAATATATTTCTCAATGTTTAAAATTAGTGTATTTGTAGTTGTAACTAAACATATTTTTTAAAAATACAGATATAGTATGTTAAAAGGGTCCGTGTACCTTCCGTTCATTTGATTATTCCTTTTATTCTAGAAAACGAAACATCAGAAAAACAGTCAATATTTCGTTTTTCTGTTTATTCTGTAGGCACAAAAAAACGAAATCTCATCTGTTATTCTGCTTATTAACTTTTAACGGAATATTAAAACAAGAACAAAACCAAAACAAAGTAATGAGTCAAAAAACTGTGCATCTATTTGTTTATTCGTTTGATCAAAAAAAACGAACACAACGTGGGCGTGCATCATTTGTTTTCCAGTTTTAAACAGAATAAAGCAAAGGAAGAAAACGGCCGTTGTTCGGTTTTTCTTTTGCTGACAAAAAAATTGATTTTGGCTGGATTTTCGTTTTTTGGTTTAGGGAAAACGGATAAACGACTTTAAGTTTCATTATACACATGTAGGCGTGCTGAAACGCCTATTTTTCTCTGACTGGCCAAACAAATCTGAGCTCATGACGTCGCCCTCAACATATTAGTCCGGCAGGCTTTTAATTATTATTATTTAATTATATATATATATAGACTAAGTTTACATGTTCTATCATTTTATCAGTTAGCAGCAGGCTTACGTTCATTGCATATGCATAAATTAAATAAAAACGTAAATTAGCATAATTAGACATTTGTCATT
Organism: Danio kyathit; assembly: GCA_903798195.1. NCBI lineage: Eukaryota > Metazoa > Chordata > Actinopteri > Cypriniformes > Danionidae > Danio > Danio kyathit. The sequence goes on along the minus strand of CAIGQS010000002.1, from coordinate 292,934 downwards.
AAAATAAGGTCATAGTTCGCCGCCAAACTTCTTGCTGCTGAACCTGATGCTGAGCAAATATAGCCTAGCAATTTCCGAGCAGCACCTGGGTTGCATGATCGTTTCAGAGCTACTGTAGGCCTAAATATTAATAATAATAATAATAATAATAGGTTAATAATAATAATTATTATTATTATTTACTTATTTTTTTATTGTTGTTTGGACCAGAATAAGAACACACTGGGACTACAACAAAGGGTGCTTTTTGTTTTTATTTTATTCCCTCCTATTTTAATTATACATATGCAATTAGCCTACTGTAATTATTAGTTTGAAAATTAATACTATTTTTTATTGCAACGCAAATAATTTTTGTTATTATTTTGTTGTTGTTGTTGTTATTATTGTAGGCTGCATCATCTAATTATTTCATTTTCTATTATTTGATTGATTTGATTAGGCTTTATATATATATATATATATATATATATATATATATATATATATATATATATATATATATATATATATATATATATATATATATAATCTTAGGCCTAGCCCATGGCAAGCTTTAATATTTTTAAAAGGTGGGTCCATTATGCATTATGATCCTTGCATAATCAGAGCAATGCATTTATATCGCTTATAGGCTATTGGCAAATAAACGTGCACCGGCAAAAGTAATGAATGTGTTGGGGGAAAAGAAAACATTTGAATTATTTGTTAATAAAATAATGCAGCACTGTTCTCAGTCGGTGTAGGCAAAAAAAAAAAAAAAAAAAGACCGACGCTGCACATTCAAAGAGTTTCATTTGGTTTTATGGTTTTATTTTCGTGTCAAGTAGCCAGTTTATTGCTGTGACGCTGAGAAAGCACATCTTGCCTATTTTCTTTATTTTACAAAAGCACAACTTTGATGTTAATGTTAATCGAGTTTTTTTTTTTTTTTTTGCACATTATGTTGACACCAAATGAGGCACACCCAGTTTTTCCTGATGCACACCCAGAGTCTCTTTTCTGGGGTGCGTTTCCCAAAACCATCATTAGCCAACTAAGGTCGCAAGTTCCGTTACAAGCATGGTTCTTTGATTTGCTGTTTCCGGAATCCATCATTCCAACGAACATTCGCAAACTGCGTCGCAAACTTGAGCACTTGAAACGACACCTCTGGAGCTGTAGTTAGAAGCATAGTTCCTAGCTGTGTTCTATTCCCACTTATCCCCCCTATGCCCTATTCATTTAGAACATTCTAACATTCAAAGTTGGAGTTATTGAAAATAAAAAAGCATTAAGGTAATCTCTCTTAAGTGTAATTTGCTTTCAAAGTATTTACAGTTCTGTTTTAGCGATCTTCATGTTTACAATTGTGCTCCCTTCGCAGTGCACTTTGAAAACGTTGATATAATTTTGAACACAGCCTCATGGCGAAAGCTATAGGTATATTTAAAAGCGGAAATTATGTTGCGTCTCCAAAGCTTGCGAAAATAAAAAAACATAGCATACGTTAATTCTTTTATTTTATAGTGGGTTATTTATTAAGTTTCTCTACTGTATATATATGACATGGGTCTGTTGGTTAGAACTTTATGCTGTGGTTTGCATGTGTCAAATTGTAATTTTTAAAAAATAAATAAACAATATCCTAAATAATAATAATTATCATCATTAATATTATTAATATTATTATTAAAGTAAATATATTTATAATAGCTTCATTATTTATTTATTTATAGGATTTATATATGATATTATAATACGTGTTTTGCTTTTTGATGCATCGCACTATGATAGTTCAGCCGCGATTTACGTCGTTGTTTGGGAAACACACCCCAGTTTGTGTTTTGGCGCTATATATTTATAATTATACCAAACGCAATTCGTTTCGTTCTAATTATTTGTAAGGTATTGTTTTCGTTAATACTGATGCAAATCAGGAATTTACTCCAAGGTAGGCTACACAAATCCAGGACCGCCCGCCTCCTTCGCCCAATCATATTAAGAAACGCATGCTTAGGCTACATTATTTAGGGCATTTCTTTACGACATAATTAGTTTCCTTTATAATTTTAATATTTCGTTGAAATCTAAATGTAATAAAAGCACATCAGCACCAAGGAAAAATCAGACGCAAGACGTCATCTTTAAAATTATGACATATTAAAAAAATTGCAAATTTATGACAGAAGATTGTGATACAATAGTGAAGCATTAATTAAATCCTTACTTGCACTAACCGAAAAATCATCCACAGTTGGGCTCACAGTTGGGCTCAACCTAAAATATAATTCGTATATTTTTCTTGGACAAAATATCTTTTTAAAACGAATTTCGTATATATTTTGTCTCTTTAAAGTAGTTTATACTGTTTAATAATCATTTTAAATTATGTCATAAATAAATAAATGAATAAATAAATAAATTAGCGGCATTAATTCCCGCCCTCTAATGGCGTACACTGTGTACAGCCATAAGGCTGCAGGTGCCACTGATTAAAATTACTGGGGTATGGGAGACGGAGCGGGCACAGGCGCAATTATCGAATATATTCAACGAAAGCCGGCACCACGGTATTGACTACATAATCACTGTGACATTTATTCACATATCTGGATGTATAGGACTGTCATGGTTTTGGCTACTGCAGGACAGTACTGAATGATGCCCATCAGAGGGGATTTAGAAGTGAGTATCAGAGCCGCCTGATAAATAAGTGGTATACCGTACCTGCATCAACCTCACAGGTTTTCATCGGTTGCCTGCGTACTCTCCAATACACCACTGATATTATCGTCATTTTTGATTGCGACTTGTAAAAAGCAATTACGTCCTTGTCCTTTTTTATGAGTCATTTTACGAAGCTTTAAATACACCATGGGCATATCTAAATGAATGCCGCAATAAAGACACCTGACTCTTAATATAATAAACATTCGCGACACTCTGCCAATATTACGTTTTTAAGTAATTTTAAGTCATAAGTTTACATACAACTTGCAGAAGAAAGAGAAAAAATATATTTCAAATTGCATGTTGTATTTAGGCCTAAGCTTTTTGCTTTTTGCATTATAGGCGTTACACTCAAATTAAGCAGTTTAAAAGTTTACGTATTTATTGTATGTTTGAAATTACTTTTGGTAAAATAAATAATCCTGAATAGTTGAAAGTGTTAACATATTCTTTAAATTTATTTTATAACTATGAAATTTAATATTGTGAATTTGCCAGGAAATGCTCCATTTTATCACTGTAAAATAATGCCCCCTCTTACACAATACTAGAACCTGGTCTGTATATAACCACGAAAATAAATGACCACTCATATTAACATCAAAGTTGTGCTTTTATAAAATAGAGAAACTAAACAAGATGCGCTTTCTCCCATGCAGCCTTTGTGAAATATAGCGCGTCACACCATAAAACCAAATGAAACCCTTTGAATGTGCAGCGTCGGCAATCTTCATTTTTTTCCGCCTACACTGACTGAGAATAATGCTGCATTTTATTAACAACTAATTAAAATGTTTTCTTTTCCCCCAGCACATTCATAATCATTACTTTTACCGGTGCAAGTGCGCGCGCTTGAGCGCGGACTAGGCTTTAGGCCTAAGCCCATGCATAAATATATATTCTTCATCTATTTTTAGGTGTGTAAAATGGCACTTTGAGTGGCACCGGCACACCCTGACACACCCGTGGCTATGCCCCTGCTACAATAATAATAACAGCAACAACAAAATAATAACAAAAATATAATAACAAGATAGGCCTACTTTGGATTTGCAATAAAATAGTATTAATTATCCAATAAATAATTAAAATATGCAAATAGTAATTAAATAGGAGGAAATAAAATAAAAACAAATGGTACCATTTGTCATAGCCCCAGGGCCCAGTGTGTTTTTATTCTAGTCCTAACAACAACTATTAAAAAATAAGTAAACAATAATAATAAAAATAAACGATTATGCAAACCAGGTGCTGCTCGGAAATGGCTATCTTTGCTCAGCATCGGGTGCACAGCAGCAAGACATTTGGCAGCGAACTATGAATTTATTTTAATGGCAAATGTCTAATTATACTACTAATTTAAGTTTTTATTTAATTTACATATGCAATGAACGTAAGCCTGCTAACTGTGGTTCAAATGATAGAATATGTAAACTTAGTTTATATAATTAAATAATAATTGAAAGGGTGCTGATCGCAGAGGACTTTTATGTTGAGGGCGACGTCAGGAGCTTAGATTTGTTTGGCCAATCAGAGAAAAATAGGCGTTTCAGCACGCCTACATGTGTATGATGAAACTTAAAGTCGTTTATCCGTTTTCCTACCCTAAACCAAAAAACGAAAATCCAGCCAAAATCAATTTTTTTGTCAGCAAAAGAAAAACCGAACTACGGCCGTTTTCTTCCTTTGCTTTATTCTGTTTAAAACTGGAAAACAAATGATGCACACCCACGTTGTGTTCGTTTTTTGATCAAACGAATAAACAAATAGATGCACAGTTTTTTGACTCATTACTTTGTTTTGGTTTTGTTCTTGTTTTAATATTCCGTTAAAAGTTAATAAGCAGAATAACAGATGAGATTTCGTTTTTTGTGCCTACAGAATAAACAGAAAAACGAAATATTGACTGTTTTTCTGATGTTTCGTTTTCTAGAATAAAAGGAATAATCAAATGAACGGAAGGTACACGGACCTGAAAGCACATTTTATTTCAATTTTATGATGTCTCAAAATAGCACAGTTGAGTGCACTTAGATGGTATTAAGTTCATCTTAACATATACTTAATACTATTTTTAGTACATTAAGTACAAAATTAGTGCATTGAAAATAAAGCACTTTTAGTACATTAATGAAAAAGTATACTTATTGTACTTAAAGTGAATTTCAGCACACTTTTTTTCGCATTTTGAATATATTTTTAACATATTGTGGCGAGAAGAGTTGCCTCTCTCAAAATTTTTCAAAGTGCCACTAGGGGGCGCTGGTCCGACTTGCCCTTCCTAGAGCTTCCAAACAATACTTCCGGGGTCGGGAGGAAGCGGAAGTTCAGGTAAGGAAGAGGAGGATATAAAAGAGGGAGAAAAGGCAAGAGAAGGAAGTATTTTTTTTTCTATTGGCTTGTGTGTGTTTTGGTGGCGAAGAATCGGGGGAGAGAGAAGAGAAGAAAGGTGCAAAGGTGGAGAGCTGGTGGTTGTGTCAAGTGTGGGAAGACATTAAAAGACTGTGGAGTGGAGTGACTGTGGATGCGGTGGGCCAGACAACTTCACAAGCGATTGTGTGCGAGGGGTCTCCTGGTTCTTTGGGAAAGCGGATGAAGACGTGGACCTGTACAGATCGGCGTTGTTTGCCCGGGTCAGTTATCCATTTGCATCCATTCATACACCTACTATTGCTGACAATCAACACACACACACACACACCCACACACACATTGCAACACCATAACATAGGCTTTCGTTACATATTGTTTTCTCTCTTGCTCCCCTCTGATAAGCCACCAATTATTATTTAACTGTTTTTGTGTTTGTTTGTTTGTTTGTTTGTTATTGTTCTATAAGAAGTGATATTTTTGTTTGTAAATCTTTAAAACAGTTTATTCACACATTTATCTTTGAAAAATATATTTTGTTTGGAAAACATTTTCGTTGCACTGTATGATAAATATAGAACAGTTAATTTAATTTAAAAGTGTGTTGAATTATTTAACAAGAATCTTTATTTTTTCTTTTTTTTTTTACATTGTGTACATGGTGGTTATAAGTGCTTACCCTGGCTATCCTGGTTTTTAATTTACAATTTTTGACGACAAGGTAATCTTGTCTGGCGCCCGAGGGTTTATTTAAACAACCTATAATATATATTTTTTTTTTGTTCGAGGTCTGCTGAGTATGGGAGTGAAGGGCCATGGAAAAGCTAGTCCCTGCAGTACCCATGTGGACCAGCGGTAGAGCGTTGGACTGCGGTGCGGGCGGCCCGTGTTCGAATCCCACTGAAAACCGTTTTTTGAAATTAAAAAAAATTTTTTTTTCTTTTTTCTTTATAAGATTTATTAAATACAAAACAACCACCGTTACATAAGTGGCGCCCGAACAGGGACATCTGAACACTTTAAGAGAAACTTGAAATGAACTTTGAACATACACTTTGAACATTAACTTGACACACACAAAGACTTTGGCACAAACACAAACTTTTGAACTTTGGAAGTACCTTTGAGAGTGTGAACCACATATGATTTGCAAGTACAAAACTATTGTTATTTCTCATGTATATGGTTAATGCAATACTGATTGCTATGTCTATGCTTTTGAGTTAAATGACTTTTTGAATGTAATATGTATTTTGACTAGTTCACCATTTTCAAACCTGAAATAGTTTTTTGTATCAGTGTACTATATTAACTTTTTTCTCTCTTTTTCCCTTACACTCTGAACATACAAAACACACATAACTACATTGCATTGATTTTTTGCACACACTTTTTATTTAGAAAGTACACTCATTGAGATACACATTAACATACCAAAAGACCCAAACAAGATGTCCGCCGCTTCACCCTCACCTTCTATCTGTGTGGATATGGACATTCCGGATGTACAGACTCCTGTATGGCCAGTAACGACCACTGCCCCCTCATACTTCAGTTCCCACAGCATTGCTCAGCCTTTACATACCAGGACCAATGTGCAGTTCAGCTCCTCCATTCTTTCTGGTACCTCTCCAGCACCAATCGTTGGGCAACATCCATATGATTCAATGCAGATATGTTCTACACCTGAATCAATTTCCTCTTTTGGACAACAAGATTTGCCTCCTGACTTGCCCACACCTGCTAGAGAAATTCAACATGTCACACATCAACTTCAAAGTGATTTAAATTTCTTAAAAAGTAGTGTTCAAAAACAAGAAAATTCCATGTCTCATCTCACCCAGAGGTTGCAAACATGCATGTCGCAGCAAACCACTCAAATTTCTGACCTGAAAAATAAGGTTTTAGAAGAACACAGACAAATTCTTAAAGTGGTTTCTGACCAGCATGAAGAAATGAAGAATGCTGTTGACCATGGGGTCCAACTGTCCAGGAAACTGTTTCTTGAGGAATTAACTAAAGTGGAAACCAACATTCTGGCTGAAGTTCGTTTCCTAGTTCAGCAGTTACAGGTGGAAGTGCAGCAAGACTTTAAAAGTATTCCCCAAAGTGTTCAAACCAACCAGGAAGCATTTACAAAAGGTTTAAAACAGGTTCAACAACAACTGGATGGATTGTGCATTCCTTCTAAACAGTGGCAAAATGAGGTAAGCCAGAAGATGGAAACTCAGTTAAAGGAGGTGAAAGAAACATTATCTGCATATACATCACCACATGCTCCATCCCCCATATCACACAGTCCAGAACCTGTCATTTTAAGTGACACCGTTAAATCTCTACCTGCTTCAGGTATGCCAGCACCTTCTCCTTCCCTAATCAGAAATGATTATTTGAGACTGACTTTTCCTACCTTTGGAAGACCCAGCGATGACTCTGATCCTTTAAATTACCTCACAAAATGTAAAGACTTTTTGGCACTCCATCCATTATCTGATGTGGACGTGCTAGCTACTTTCAGGACAGTCTTACATGGAACGGCCCGTGACTGGTGGGAAGTTGCCAGATTTTCCATAGCCACGTGGGCTGAATTTGAAGCTGCTTTCATTTCTGCCTTCTTATCAGAAGATTATGAAGATGAGCTAGCCGAACGTGTTCGAACAAGAACACAAGGAGAAAAAGAGTCCATTAGGGATTTCGCTTTTTCATACAGAGCACTATGTAAAAGGTGGAAGAAGACCTTGACAGAGGGTGAACTGGTAAAAATGATCCTCAAGAATATTAGACCACACTTAGCCAGTCAGCTTCGTAGTCGTGTATCAACAGTGGAACAGCTGGTTAAGCTGGGACATCAATTAGAAAAGGACTACGAGCACCAATTGATGTACGAAGGCAATATCAAGAGTAAACATCTTTCAGTCCCACCTCCACTTCCAGGAAATCGGAATGTGGAGAAACACTCAATTCAATGTTGGCGTTGTAAAGGGAATCATGCTCCTGGAAATTGTCCATATTTCACCTCACCGGCCAATCAATTCAACCCCTCATTTCGTCCTGCAAATAACAAACGAGCCTTTACGAATCCAAACCCAGGTCCAACCCAAACACATGATGGTGGTACAAAACCTACAGCATCTCCATTTGTTTCAAAAACAAAAAGGGGCTTTGGAGAAGACACTTTATGGAGAATTCCTCAACAATTAGTTGTTCCTATAACCATCGGAACTTGGAATGGGAAAGCTATTCTTGATACTGGGGCAAGTTACACACTGATTCATGAAGAGCTATGGAAGCTGCTAGAGCCCAACAAAAACCTTCATCCTTGGACTGCTGGACCACTATACTTGGCCAACGGAAAAGCTGAAAATCCATCGGGTTGGATTAATTTGACCATTACCTTGCAAGACACAGACATAGCAGTGCAAGCAGTGGTTCTCCCTTCTCCATCCTTGTCATATACAGCTGTGCTAGGTTTGGACTACATCTACTTGAGTGGACTTATTCTGAATGTTGCAGCAGGAGAGTACATTTTCAATAAGGCTCCACAAGTTAAGTACTTTTTCCAACCTGGACCGGCCAGCATACCTACCAGTAGATTACCTGTTCAACCAATGAGCAATAGCGCAGGTAGCCAAAGACTGTCCATATTGAGTTCAGTACCACCCCCTCAACCTGTAGTGGTATGTAAAGAAACCTACCTTGGTTCCACCAATGATCAAACTCTTATTGAGGAAACCCTCCAGAAAGCAGCCATACCACCAGAGGAGGAAAGACAGCTTAGGAAAATTCTTGAATCACATCCACATGTATGTACTCACAGACCAGGAAGAACTAAGGTGTTGGAACATTGCTTGTACCTCCGCCATCAGGTACCTATTAAACAACGAGCTTATCGTCTCAGTGCAATGAAACAAGCCATAGTGGAGGAGCAGATTGAAGAGATGCTAACGGCTGGTGTCATTGAACAGTCTTGTTCTCCATGGGCATCTCCAGTAGTTCTAGTCCCCAAGAAAGACAACAGTCTTAGGTTCTGTGTGGACTACAGAAAATTGAATGCACTGACAGAAAGTGATGCTTATCCAATACCTAACATCACAGAAATTTTAGAGTCCCTTTCTGGAGCATCCACATTCACATCCTTGGACCTCAACTGTGGGTATTGGCAGGTACCAATGGATGATAAAAGCAAGTTGATGACTGCGTTCATCACCTCTAGAGGGTTATATCATTTTAATGTTATGCCCTTTGGACTGAAAAATGCTCCTGCTACCTTCCAACGTTTAATGGAAATCGTCCTGAGAGATCTACTTGGAAAAATTTGCTATGTCTACATCGACGACATTATCATTTACTCACCCACCGTGAACCAACATCTTCACGACATCCAGACCATCTTGGAGAGACTGGAAAAAGCAGGTCTAACCTTAAATCTGAAGAAATGTTCATTTTGCTTACCTGAAATCACCTTTCTAGGACATGTGGTGAGTCACCAAGGAATTGCAGCTGACCCCAAGAAGGTAGAGGTCATTCACACCTACCCAGTCCCACAAAACCTGAAGGACGTTCAACGATTCCTAGGGCTGGCAGGATGGTATCACCGTTTTGTACCAAATTTTTCACGCATTGCAGAACCTCTGAATAATCTGAAAAAGAAAGGACGAGAATTCAGGTGGAATTCACAATGCCAGCAAGCATTTGAAAATCTGAAGTTCTGTCTTACCACACCTCCAATCCTGGGCCATCCAGACCTTAACTTACCTTTCACTGTGTATACTGATGCCAGCGACTCAGGACTAGGGGCTGTTTTGACCCAACGTAAAGAGCAGGGTGGCGAAGAAGTAATTGCGTATGCCAGTCGAACCTTGACTAAGGCAGAAGTTAATTACTCCACCACAGAGAAAGAGTGTTTGGCGGTGGTGTGGGCTTTAGACAAATGGCAGCACTATTTGGAACCTAGGATGTTTACAGTGGTTACAGACCATTCCGCTCTGCAATGGGTGATGAATTCCACCAAACCAGCCAGTCGACTCATGAGATGGGCCTTGCGCTTGCAACGATATGATTTTGTGATAGAGTACAGAAAAGGACGGCTGAATGTTGCTCCGGATGCCTTGTCCCGTATGTATTCCGTGCCAGGCTGTAACTTGTACACCACTGAAAAGGATCTGCCTGATTTCCCTGTCACTCCACAAACCATCTGGGAGAAACAACATGAAGACGCACACATCATGAAAATCCTTCAAGCTCTGGCCAGAGGTGAGCAACAGGAACTAGACCAGTACACCGTGTTTGAAGACAAGCTGTATCACATCACCCACCTAGCAGACGAAACAGTTCACTACAAAGTAGTCATTCCATCTACACTTATACCGACAGTACTAGAATGGTACCATGATTCTCCTTTGAGCGGACACTTGGGAATTTACAAGACGTACAAGCGAATACAAGATGTTGCTTATTGGTCAGGAATGTGGACTGACATCAAAAAGTATGTCAAGAATTGTGCGAAATGTCAAGTCACCAAATGGGACAACCGAAAACCTGCTGGAAAATTACAGCAAGTTACAACAACACGACCAAATGAGATGTGGGGAGTGGATATAATGGGTCCAATGCCGAAGTCTGGAAAACAAAATGAGTACTTACTCGTTTTTGTCGACTATTTCTCCAAATGGGTTGAACTGTTTCCCATGCGTCATGCCACAGCGCAGACCATTGCCACCATACTAAGACGAGAAATGTTGACTCGGTGGGGAGTTCCTGACTTCATATTGTCAGACCGAGGAGCGCAGTTTGTCTCTGCTTTGTTCACAGAACTGTGTGGAAAATGGAACATAACTCCAAAACTTACCACTGCTTATCACCCACAGACCAACATGACGGAAAGGGTAAATCGCACTTTGAAGTCTATGATTGCAGGGTTTGTGGAGGACAACCACAAGACCTGGGACATATACTTACCAGAGTTACGTTTTGCTTTAAATTCTGCGATCCAGGAATCCATTGGGATGACGCCTGCCGAACTCCACCTAGGTCGGAAAATCCACAGTCCCATGGATAAACTGCTGCACGAACGTGATCTCTCACCAACCAGGCCTGCATACGACATGGTACACCAAATTACCCAGTTGCAAAGGAAAGCCAAAGAAAATTACAAGAAAGCTCAAAAACGACAGTTAAGGAGCTATGATAAGAACAGAAGAGATGTGTTCTTCAGAGAAAGAGAGCGTGTATGGGTCCGTAATTTTCCCATCTCTAGTGCACAACACCACTTCAGTGCTAAACTAGCTCCAAAGTGGAAAGGACCATACCGCATTATCCAGCAACTAGGTCCTGTGAACTACCAGGTATCTCTCGAAGACACTGGTGAAGATGTAAGAAATGTACATGTGTGTAATCTCAAACCATGTTTCCCCACGGCAGAGGAGCTGGAAGCAAGGGAGAAAAAATCACACAAAGATCCTCCGACTGAAGGATCAAAAAAGATTTAAAAAAAATGAAATCCTTGTGAGCATCGAACAACATGGGTTGTTCTCACGAAGGGGGGGAGAGTGTGGCGAGAAGAGTTGCCTCTCTCAAAATTTTTCAAAGTGCCACTAGGGGGCGCTGGTCCGACTTGCCTTCCTAGAGCTTCCAAACAATACTTCCGGGGTCGGGAGGAAGCGGAAGTTCAGGTAAGGAAGAGGAGGATATAAAAGAGGGAGAAAAGGCAAGAGAAGGAAGTATTTTTTTTTCTATTGGCTTGTGTGTGTTTTGGTGGCGAAGAATCGGGGGAGAGAGAAGAGAAGAAAGGTGCAAAGGTGGAGAGCTGGTGGTTGTGTCAAGTGTGGGAAGACATTAAAGACTGTGGAGTGGAGTGACTGTGGATGCGGTGGGCCAGACAACTTCACAAGCGATTGTGTGCGAGGGGTCTCCTGGTTCTTTGGGAAAGCGGATGAAGACGTGGACCTGTACAGATCGGCGTTGTTTGCCCGGGTCAGTTATCCATTTGCATCCATTCATACACCTACTATTGCTGACAATCAACACACACACACACACACCCACACACACATTGCAACACCATAACATAGGCTTTCGTTACATATTGTTTTCTCTCTTGCTCCCCTCTGATAAGCCACCAATTATTATTTAACTGTTTTTGTGTTTGTTGTTTGTTTGTTGTTATTGTTCTATAAGAAGTGATATTTTTGTTTGTAAATCTTTAAAACAGTTTATTCACACATTTATCTTTGAAAAATATATTTTGTTTGGAAAACATTTTCGTTGCACTGTATGATAAATATAGAACAGTTAATTTAATTTAAAAGTGTGTTGAATTATTTAACAAGAATCTTTATTTTTTCTTTTTTTTTTTTACATTGTGTACATGGTGGTTATAAGTGCTTACCCTGGCTATCCTGGTTTTTAATTTACAATTTTTGACGACAAGGTAATCTTGTCTGGCGCCCGAGGGTTTATTTAAACAACCTATAATATATATTTTTTTTTTGTTCGAGGTCTGCTGAGTATGGGAGTGAAGGGCCGTGGAAAAGCCAGTCCCTGCAGTACCCATGTGGACCAGCGGTAGAGCGTTGGACTGCGGTGCGGGCGGCCCGTGTTCGAATCCCACTGAAAACCGTTTTTTGAAATTAAAAAAATTTTTTTTTTCTTTTTTCTTTATAAGATTTATTAAATACAAAACAACCACCGTTACAAGTTTCTCTGCTGTATATGACATGGGTCTGTTGGTTAGAACTTTCTGCTGTGGTTTGCATGTGTCAAATTGTAATTTATTTTAAATAAATAAAACAATATCCTAAATAATAATCATAATAATCATCGTCATTAATGTTATTAATATTATTATTAAAGTAATAATTTATAATAAATCGCCTCATTATTTATTTATATATGATTTATATATGATATTGAATAGTGTTAGCTTTTGTAAGTGATTTTAGTTTTAGAATAGAATATGTAATGTTCAACTTCTCAATAATATTAGTAAAGCAAACATTGGCCCTATATGTGCCATTTACATATATTTTAAATAATATGGAAAACAAGTGCATGTCTTTACCAAAACTAATATTGGATTTTATTTTAAATGTGTGTTTGTGTAAAACAATATAATTTGCACAAAGAAATGATGAGGTTCTTCTCTAAAGAAGTTACTCCACCCTGTTTAGAGCATCATCATGGGCGTTTTACGTTATAACTAACGTGGTTCAAGCAATGGATCTGCGACAGAGAAACTAGGGGTTTGGGGAAACACTCGTCACTACATAGTTTTTTTGCCAAACGATGCATCACACTCTGATAGTTCAGCCGCGAGTTACGTCGTTGTTTGGGAAACGCACCCCTGGTCTATATTCAATATTTGTTTTTTTTAAAATGTGTATGCGTTCTTTAAAAATGGATATGGATAATAAAAAATCATATAGATCTATCAAAGTGCATCATTTCCCTGTTGTATTTCTCATAGCTTCATTCAGTACACTGCTTCTGAATGACTCAGATCAGCTTTAAAACTGCTGGACAGAAGCCATGAGGAATAACTGTCTGAGAATGAGGAAAATTGCCTGGTCAGATCGAATTCCAGTAATCGGACTCAAAGCTTTGATTGCTGTTAAATTCAATCTGTTTAGCTAAATTATTCTACAAGATTAGCACATTAATATTCTCTGAACTGATATTTTGGTTTTCTCAATTTGCTGCCCTCTGCTGGTATGTTAAAGGGAGTATTTCATCCAAAGCTGAAAATTACTTATTATTTCACACCTGAATTTACTTCTCTTAGGGCAGGAAAAAACCAAATAAACCAATATTATATTAAATATTATATTATTATTATATTAAACCACGAAAAATATTGAAATGTTAGGTGACCAATTTTTTTATTTATTTGATTTATTTTAAATGCACAAAAATTATATGTTTCTATTTACTGAGAAATACTTGATAAATATTCATATTCAATTAATATTTAAATAAAGATGGTGTACTCATGTATTCCGTGCACTGTATACTGTATATACCGTTTAGCTCAAAATTATTATCCCTCCTGTGAATGTATTTCCCCAAATATTTCCCAAGGGATGAAGGAAAATGAATGAATGAATGAATGAATGAATGAATGAATGAATGAATGAATGAATGAATGAATGAATGAATGAATGAATGTTTAACAGAGCAAGGAAGTTTTCACAGTATTCCTTATAATATTTTTTCACTATTTATTTTATTTTATTTTGGATAGATGTATGGGTGTATGGACAGAGTAAGTCTGTAAGTTACTGAGAAAAAAGCAAATGTTTTCTGCTACTCTCACTTTTAAAATGTATGCACAGAGAATGTCTCTCAAACTCTTTCATTTTAGACTTTGATAAGATCTGGATGGGCATTACAACTTGGAAATACACTGCAAAAAACGCAGAAATACACTGAAAATGTGAAATAAATTGTAGTAAGTTTTTTTAAAAAGTTAAAAAGGAATCTAAAAAACTCACCTGCTATATTGCATTGTAATTTAGAAATCATTTTTACAACTGACAATGCTATAAATACTTATTTACTTTGCAAATGTTAATTTAAAGATTTTTAAATGATCTGCATACATCATGTTTGCAATGTATTGTCGATCTTGTTTCAGCATGTAGGACTGGCTAAAGAGTTGAGTCTTTCGTGAGAGCTGATCAACGCTTTGAGATCTCAGCTGATGTGGTGATGGGTCTCGTCTGCTTTAGACTCAAGGTCAGAGAAAAACACTTTCACTACAGAAACAAACACATCTCTGCCTGTGGTTATAATAGCTTGGCTTTGGGAGGTGGTTAACTTTGGAAAATTGCAGTATGACTTATTTTAATTTGTGCAAAGAGAGCTGCAAATTACACAAAATCATGTTGTGTTAAGCAGCAACTAAAAACAGGTAGATACATTTTTTAAACATGTGTTTAATGAGTTTTAACCCTTTCATGCATGAATTATGGAAAGCATCCAGATTTTAAAAAAATGTTTAGTACTTTAAAATGATACAACCATTTTAATCCATGTTAATTTAGTTAATTTAATTTTAATTTAATTTTTTAGTTGTCATTTGAATGAGTGAATCAGTGAGCTCTATATTAACGATCTAGGTGCAAAGTCTAAAGCGCATGGCGCAAAAGCATTAAGGGTGTATCCGAATCCACTTTCACTATTTAAAGGACGGAAAAATATGGTTTGCGCCTGGCGCATGGTCTAATAGGGTTGTGCTTATTCTTAATGAGTTATGGGTGAGTTTTGAGCATACCAGTCATTAAACCAATCAGAGTCTCATCTCCCATTCCCTTTAAGAGTCAGTTGCGTTGCACCATGCCGCATTTGCTATTTACATGGCGGACTTTGTAAGTAGAAAAACTGAATGCTTCACTAATGAAAAAACAGTTAAACAGACCGTCTGTGCCAGGATAAAGACCATCTAGAGAAAGAGCCTTCTCCATTCGGCCTCTACTTATACTCTTTACTTTACTCCTTTACTTTTGTGGATAAGGAAACAGTGTTGTACGCGCTCCATTGAAGACATCCATTAGCCTACATATTTAATTTAGTTTAAGCACAAAGATTTGTTTAAAAACTATTTCTAAACTCAGTTTTAATTTCCAGCAAATGATTGAACAATAATTTTGAAGTGCGGTCAAAAAACGTTATATCCAAACATACGTCCTATTTTTATGCCTCATATGGTGATGCATACTACTCCAAAACCCGACAGGTGGACAAATAATTTTTTTTACATTTTAATCTTTTAAAATGTAAAGATATATGTATTGCTGCACATCCTGCGTGTATTAAGCATTGTGTCTATTTCAGTTTCTCAAAATAGCAACGTGCCAACAACGCGCCTTAACACACCTCCTTTTTAGACCAGTACACCCATGAGTCCACAAAATGGTGCAAATGGATTTGCTATTTAATAAACGTGGTGCAAAACTATGAAAATTACTGTAGCGCTGGTCTGATAATAACAACAAATTGCACCATACATGTCTTGCGCCTTATTGTGCTGCATGTGTGATAGGGCCCAGTATTATTCAAATAACAACTAAAAACCATATAAACAGCATTGACTTCAATTGTATTTTTTGTTCGTCCTATGGATGTCAATACTATGTTTCCATTAACTATTTTTAAGTGCATTTTGGATTAATCGCAATGAAAAATGCTCATTGGAAATGCCAAGATGTGATTTAAATTTCGAAAATGTGCATACAAAATGGTCGGCACAACTGAGTAGAATAAACTTTTCTATAGAAAACTACAATTAAAACACTTTTACTGAAAGAATTTAGTATACACAACAAAAAAGTCTTGTGATTCTGTTTTGAAATCATGTGATGATTAAAAAAATCAGTTTTTCCTTTTGATATTTGGCGACAGTTTATCAGGAAGTGAAGATTTAGTTCTCTGTGACTCATTGGATGAAAACGTTGCATTACTGCAAATCTTTTCCTCCAGTTTTGAGCATGAATTTAATTCACATCTTTGTATGGAAACATAGCTACTGGCTGCTTTTTTTGTAGCATTCTTTAGAATATCTAGTTTTGTGTTCAATGAAATTCATAAGCACACACACACACGAAGAGCTAATAATTTTAGTACTGACACTATAGTGAATTTGTGGTATGCATCCTTGAAAGGAGCAGTTACAAAGTATACTTACACAATTGTGTATTAAACCTTGCAGGGCTCCAATGAATTAAGTGAAAATCTGCTGAAGAGGATCAACAACGCACGGAAGATTCATCTGGTTCCTTGCCAACTGGCTGGCAAGTTTGTTCTGCGGTTTGCTGTGTGTGCCCGCGCTACTGAGTCACGGCATGTCCAGGAGGCCTGGCGCCACATCAGCCAGCTGGCATCAGAGCTGCTTCAGGAACTGCCACACTGACCACTGCAGTGGCCATCACAATGAGTCAAACGGCTGATTTGTACCACGTCTGCTCTCACACTGTCTTAATTCCACTCTATCGCTGATTCATGCTATTTATCGGCAAAATATGTGTGTGTGCGTCCGTGATTGTCACAAAGGTGTCCGCCATGAGTGTGTAGCATTCCAGGCTCCCTCTGCTTACATTTATATGGCATGATGTCCAAAACAGGCACATCATATCATGTTTGTCGATTGCAGATTTCTTCTTCATGATATTCATCCTCACCCCTGTAATCGTTAGGGCTGCAAAAACGATTCTTATAATAATCAATTAACCAACAATTAACCACTGAATATTTCAATAACTAATCAGTAGGTTTTGAATGATTGTTCAACTTTTGTGATGTTAAAACAGTTGTAGATTCTAAGTAATAATTAACAAAATTATAATTAAATTGTCAGCTTTTGAAATGTTCTAATGAACTTGAGATGTTTTAATGAACTTTGATCAAACTGAACAGATCACTCTCTTTCAGTTTTCTGATTCTGTCATTTAATCATCTGCACTACAAAGCAAAACTAAAAGTATAATGTTGTCAACAAATCTCTTGGCGGCAGAATCTCTGTCAACAGTTTGATTTAATTAAAAAAAAAGGGACAGAAAAAGAGCATTTACTTAGGACACTACAATGGCAAAGTATTAATTAGCAAACAATTATTAATAAATATATTTTTTTTAATTTTAGTACATTTGAAGTCAGAATATTAGCCCCCCTTTTATTTTTTTTTTAATATTTCCCAAATTATGTTTAACAGAGCAAGGAAATTTTACCAGTATGTCTGATAATATTTTTCTTCTGGAGAAAGTCTTATGCGTTTTATTTCAGCTAGAATAAAAGCAGTTTTTAATTTTTTAAACATTATTTTAAGGTCAAAATTATTAGCCCTTTAGCCAAATTTTTTTCGTTAGTCTACAGAAAACCATCGTATACAATAACTTGCCTAATTACCCTAACCTGCCTGGTTAACCTAATTAACCTACTTAAGCCTTTAAATGTCTTTAAGCTGTATAGAAGTGTCTTGAAAAATATCTAGTCAAATATATTTACTGTCATCATGACAAAGATATAATAAATCTGTTAGAGATGAGTTAATAAAACTATTGTTTAGAAATGTGTTGAAAAAATCTTCTCTCGGTTAAACAGAAATTGGGGAAAAAAAATAAACAGGGGGGCTAATAATTCTGACTTCAATTGTACAAATGAAAAGACAAGAAGATACTTTCTCATAAGTAACTGATATGAATTTCTTCCTAACATGTCTGTTTTTAAGTTTTTACAAATGTGGAAAACAATTAAGTCATAATACTCATATCACTGGACCCCAATTGATCCCCAAATACTAGTTTGTTTGACTAGTGTGAGCGATCCATACTGCCTGGTGCAGCAGTTAGCTGGCTATGGCCAAATTGGTGAGGTAGAGCAATACTACCTCATGGCAATTTGTAACTTTTTGATTTAGTAGCTAATTTGTATGATCTCATACAATTCAGAATGATTTGCTCATCCCCCAATGACAGTTGGGTTTAGGGGAAGGGTTTGGTGCCATGTCTTCTTTAAAAAAATCTTAACTCATATGAATTAGTAGAAATTGTGCATTATTTGTGGGAGCAGTCATTTGTACTGTTGTCTGAAATCAGGGCTGTTAAACTCAGTTACTGGAGGGCAGCAGCCCTGCACAGTTTAGTTCCAACCCAACTCCAACACATTTAAGCTGCGGTCAAACTAGAGTTTGTGCGTGTGAAATTCTGTAGTACGGTGCTGCGAAAAGGGGCGGGATTAAACAAGATTATTAGACATTTAAAAAAGCGAGCGATTGGTCCATATTTAAAATTTCTGTCCAGAGAGGTCATGTTTTGATCGTCGATTGGTCTCACGCAGTCAAGTGATGCGATTTCGCAGGTCAGAGTTCAGCAAGCTTGAACTGCGAAACTTGACGCATAACTTGCATTTCGGTCTGATGCATTCGCGTGTGTATGAATGGAAGTCTATGGGGACAAAAGTGCATAGTTACCGTAGCTTTACCTGTAGTTTCAAACAAGCCAGGACTCAATTAGTTTGATCAGGTGTGTTCTGCGGCCCTCTAGAAACTGAGTTTGACATTGTGCCATAGTGGATGTTCTGAAGTGCACTCAATCAATCCCACAATAACAAGTGAATAACCCATGTACATTCAATAGCTAGAAAATACCCACAATGCACTGTAAGAGTTTGCGCAATGAATGAATTTCCAAGTCTGACCACAAGATGACATTCAAAGCGAATCCTAAATTTAAAAATAAAATTTAATTTAATTAACGTAACGTTTGTATACGTGACAGAAATCAAAATACTTTTTTTTCATGGCTAATACACTGAAAAAATGGTTCATTTCAAAATGTTGCAAGCAATTTATATAGGCTGAATTTAAACAAACTAATTAGGTTGAACATCACTACATTTAGGGTGGCGATGGCTCAGTGGTTAGCACTGTCACCTCACAGCAAGAACATCGCTGGTTCAAGTCGGCTGGGTCCGTTGGCATTTCTGTGTGGAGTTTTCATGTTCCCCTTGTTGGCGTGGGTTTCCTCCGGGTGCTCGGTTTCCCCCACAGTCAAAGACATGCGCTGTAGGTGAATTGAATAAAAAAATTGGCCGTAGTGTATGAGTGCATGTGTGAAGGAGTGTGTATGAGTGTTTCCTATACTGGGTTGCGGCTGGAAGGGCATCGGCTGTGTAAAACATATGCCGGAATAGTTGGCGGTTCATTCTGCTGTGGCAACCCCTGATATTTAAGGCATTAGGCCAAAGGAAAATGATGAATAATTACTAAATTTCATTGGTTTGTTTAAATTCAACCCATAAAAATTGTTTGCAACCATTATGTAGTAAATTCAATACAATGAATCATTTTTTTCAGTGTAGACAAGTTTTAATACACTCGGATCAGTCACATGAGAAGTTTAAAATATCCATCTAAGGGATTTATAAACCAGCAAAGCACAAAAAAAAATATTTTCAGTCACTCTAAGTTGACAAGAATATTAGTCGACAATTTTTTAACAGTCAACACCGGCGACTATTGTTTCAGCCCTAGTAATCATCAAACTTTGTCAAAAGAACAAAAGTTTATTTATTATTTTTTGCGTCTAGCATTGACTTGTTCTAGAAACTGCAGTATGTAGGCAGTCACATATTTCTACTGAGTGTGTCTCTATGTTTGTGAGCTTTTATGCTTTTATCATGTGTCCTCCAGCTGTGAGCACTTTGTCCAAAAATGTACCGTCGTGCACTTGAAAATAAGTCTATTATAAAACTGAAATATGTTTTTACCTATTCAGAGAATGATTTATCCTTAAAATGGCTATAGAGAATATTTTGTGGATTGATTTACAGAAACATTAGCCTTTATTGTTGTCTGTTTTTTTTTCCACTGTCCCTCAATGAAATAATATTGAGCCTAATCAGAGTCTAATTCCTTTTTTTAAAAAAAACAAATAAATAAATCATTTTTCCTGATTCAGCAAGGCTCACGTAGTTGTTGTTGTGCCTGATAAGTTAAAAAGATTTGACTCTGGAAGATATTAAAACATAGTTGTGTACTGTGTGTTAACGTTCACAATAAAGTGCATTTCTCCCAAAAGTTGTGTGTGTGTGTAAATTGTATGTATCCTCAAAAATGGTTATTGCAAGTTAGATTGCAGTCTGCTAATCTAATATGAGAATTCACAATGTTTTGCAAAATCATTTATTCATTTTCTTCTGGCTTAGTCCCTTTATTTATCAGGGGTCACCACAGGAAATGAACCGTCAACTTATCCAGCATATGTTTTACACAGAAGATGCCATACAACATCCATACACACTCATTCACACACATACAGTAGGGCCAATTTATGGTCATCATCTGAGCTTTTTCAGAGGCATAATAATCTTATTGTATGTGAACTTGACTTCAGAGATGTATAAAGTACTAGAGACCCAGACTTAAGTAAAAGTACAAGTGCTCTATCAAAAAGTGACTTGAGTAGAAGTTGAAGTGCTCTTTAAGCATCATACTTAAGTGGAAGTACTAAAGTATTCAACACTTTTGTACTGAAGTATTGCAAGTAGTTTATTTAAAATTTACTACTCAAGTACTGAACGTAAAAGTACAAGTATCGTGTCATGTAGTTATTAAAGAAAGCAGTCAAAAGACATATTGTTTTGTTATTTTAAATATCTTTTTTGGGGCATGTGATTAAGCAGAACGAAAGAACCATGGTTTACAATATGTGACAGAGCCATCTGCTGCTCTGGCAGTGATAATGTGGGTTTGGAATGATTCAAACATTTTTATAATTGTAACGAGTAACATGCAGCACATGCAAAAATCTACGGAGTAAAAGTATTAAACTCATCAACAATATGTACTGAAGTAAGTAAAGTAAAGTAGGAGAAAAAAACAATACTCCAGTAGAGTACAGATACAACCTTTAGTACTTAACCCTCCTGTCGTGTTCACATCCTGCCACTTACTTTAGTGTTCCCGGTCAATATTGACCGGTCTGTTTTAACTGCTTTTATATTAACACAAAAATAATTTTTCTCCATCAATTTTTTATTCAACATTCTTTAGCTGTGAACAATGTCTCTAAAGTAGTGTTCAACATGAATTTACAGAATTAGACAAAATAACTGCACTGAAAATAAAAATAGGTGCTGAAAATGTATTATAAAATGAACAATAGATTACAGAAATCAAAATACTTTGTTTCATTAGACAGCTAACTAAAATAACTATCACAGGGTTTGACCAAAGAAATTGAAATTTTAATCCATCTGGGGTGCGTTTCCCAAAATCATCGTTAGCCACTAAGGTCGCAAGTTCCGTCGTTACAAACATTGTTCTTTGATTTGCTGTTTCCCAAATCCATCGCTCCAACGAACATTCGCAAACTGCGTCACAAACTTGAGCTCTTGAAACGACACCTCTGGAGCTGTAGTTAAAAGCATAGTTCCTGGCGGTGTTCTATCCCACTTATCCCCCCTATGCCCTATTCATTTAGAACATTCTAACATTTAAAGCTGGAATTATTTAAAAATAAAAAAGCATTAAGGTAATCTCTCTTAGGTGTAATTTGCTTTCAAAGTATTTTTACAGTTCAGTTTTAGCGATCTTCATGTTTACAATTGTGCTCCCTTCGCAGTGCACTTTGAAAACATTGATATCATTTTGAACACAGCCTCATGGCGAAAGCTATAGGTATATTTAAAAGCGGAAATTATGTTACAGTACGTCTCCAAGCTTGTGAAAATAAAAAACATTGCATACGTTAATTCTTTTATTTTATAGGGGCTATTTATTAAGTTTCTCTGCTGACATGGGTCTGTTGGTTAGAACTTTCTGCTGTGGTTTGCATGTGAAATTGTATTTATTTTTTAATAAATAAACAATATCCTAAATAATAATAATGATAATAATAATAATAATAATAATAATAATAATAATCATCATTAATATTATTAATATTTTATTAAAGTAATATATTTATAATAAATCGCATTATTTATTCATTTATATAATTATATATGATATTAGAATAGTGTTAGCTTTTGTAAGTGATTTTATGTTTTAGAATAGAATATGTAATGTTCAACTTCTCAATAATATTAGTAAAGCAAACATTGGCCCTATATGTGCCATTTACATATATTGTAATTAATATGGAAAATGAGTGCATGTTTTTACCAAAACTAATATTGGATTTTATTTTAAATGCGTGTTTGTGTAAAAATATAATTTGCACAAAGAAATGATGGGGCTGTTCTCTGAAGAAGTTACTCCACCCCGTTTAAAGCATCATTATGGGCGTTTTGCGTCATAACTAACGTAGTTCAAGCAAGGATCTGCGACAGAGAAACTACGGGTTTTGGGAAACACTCGTCACTACATAGTTCTTTTGCCAAACGATGCATCGCACTATGATAGTTCAGCCCCGAGTTACGTCGTTGTTTGGGAAACGCACCCCTGAATGATTTATCAACCAGCAAGCACAAACAAAATGATATCCTTTCCTGTGTTCTGAGTGATCGAATTTTCAGTCCTTCAAGTGTACTAATATAGGGAATAGTGACTGAGGGTATATACGGTGAGCATGGACACAGAACTAGCACTAGTTATACTTTGGTCCTTTTTGAGCGAGATAATAATGGTCTAATATAATAAACTAATTGTTGCTAAGCTAAGCTAAAAGTGCTCCTGCTAGACGCAGAGATTGGCTAAATGGAGATTGGCAGAAAGAAAGAAAGAAAGAAAGAAAGATTCACATAACAGACACCTAGTCTGTGTGAAGATATGATACACTGTTTTATCAGGAAGTTGATTCACGTTGGAGGATCTAACATTTTCATGGCAATTCATAACTTGGTTTAGTAGCTAATCCATATGAATTTGTATGATCTCGTTCATGTTTTGTACATTGCTTATACCCAATGATGATTGGGTTTAGGGGTGGGGTTGGGTGCCACGCCTCCTTTTAAAAATCGTACAATTTTGTACGACTGAACTCATATGAATTAGCCACTAAACTGACTAAACTTAAAATAGTTATGCTTCCTTATGAGATCAGGCCTGAGGATTAGCACATAAGCGCATAAAGAAATGTGTACATGCAAAAGACATTGTTCTGTCTGAAATGAGTCAGTGAGTGAGTGAGTTGGGGTGGTATGGTGATGATGAATATAGCCTGGATACCCATTCATTTCCTATGGCGGTCACTTTTCACCGGGAACACCACAGGTGTAACAAGATTGATTAAAACACTCAAAATTCAATGAAAGAGGTGATCATCACTTTTATATGTTCAAATGCATAGCGTGGAGGATATCATAAGGCCTTGAGGCAATCAGATGTAAAACACAATATTTATGAGTGTTTTAAGTTGTAAATCGGTCACATTTGACCCGAACACGACAGGAAGGTTAATTACAGTAGTGAAGTAGTTCTACTTCGTTACTATCATCTCTGCTTGACTTTCAAGAAAAGTTATAACAATTTCTCAAAAAATCATTATTCTGCTATTAAGCATAAAAGAAACAAATTTGATAATCCTAACTTACCTACAAGAGAAAAGGTTTAGTCACATTAACATCTGACTTTTTTTAATGGTTATGTGCCTTTTTATACTGTGTATGTAAACTTCTGGTTTCAAATGTATATGAAGATATAACCAGGTGAAGATATTTCAAAGTGGAAAAATAAAATGTGCAATCTTTTTCAATGAATGAATGCTAAATTTGTGAAAAGATCCAAGTTATTTTGGTAACACTTTACAATAACAGTACATGAATAATGATGCGTTAATATGTAAACTAAACATTATTTTGAATTAATGATGAGTAAATGCATGCACTAATCATGAACTAGTTCATGTGTGAATAACGGCTACCTTAATTACTTGTTAGTACATGATTGTTAATTAATGTTTTAATTAACATTTAAGTTTGAGCTAAATATAACCATCATGACTCATGAGTAGGCCCACACGGAATCTGCACGCGCAGAATTCTGCAGATTTTCCGCAGATTTCTGCAGATTTTTAGCCATCATTAATTCTGTTTATTTACTCAAAGTTAACCATTTACGGTTAATCTAATTGGATTTGCATTTTAAACATTAAATACAAGTTAAAAAGATATTATTTTATTTAACATATTAAGGTTTTAGTTATAATACTCCCAAAATAATTCCGCAGAAATCTGCAGATTTTACCAAAATTCTCCGCAGAAATAGCAAAAAACGTCCGCAGATTCTGTCTGGCCCTATGAGCTGTTAATGTATAATTACGTCATGACTTTACCTGTAGGGGCACATTACCATCAACTCATCCTTAACTTCTCGTGAACGCATGTGTTTAAACTGTTCATGTTGATGTCGACAGAACACTTGTTATTCAGTGTAAACGCACTAGACGAATGTGCATAAGGAGTTCATGAGCAGTTAAGAATGGGTTAATAATGATGTGCCCTCCGAGTAAAGTCATGACAGTATTATACATTAACATGTTGAGTTCATGATGGTTAAATTAAGCATAAACTAATGTGGTAATTAATACATTAATTAACAAACAATCATGTACTAACAACTGATTACACAGAAGATTAGCACATGCATTAACTCATAATTAGTTCATAATAAAGTAATGCTTAGTTTACATATTAACGTGTCATTATTCATGTACTGTAGAGTTATTTTAGATATATATATATATTGTAGTTACCATACAGTCCAGCAGATGGCACCATGGCTTCAATATCATCGCGAATTTGTAGCTGCAGTTTCCTGTCCTGAAGCACTAAGAACAAAATACACTGCAATAATGAACAGTGAACGAGTTTCCTGCAGTGTTGCAATGCACATTTCAAATTATTACATGTAACCGACCGGTAGAACAAAACTGTCAAGTTCAACAATACCGGTGTAAAATCCAAACTCAACAAACATGAATTTTAGAAATGTAATTAATGTCATCTAACTGCACTGTATACCATGTGATGGAGTGGTCTGCGTTAGCAGTTAGCCTTTAGTTTGAAACTTAAAGGGATAGTTCATGTAATCGTTTACTCACCTTTCAAAACCTGTTTGAGTGTTTCTTCTGTTGAACACAAAAATCTTTTGAAGAATGCTGGAAACCTAACCATTGACTTCCATAATATTGTTTTAGTACTCATTTCTTCTTCTTTAGAGCTTTTTACAATGTAGATTGTGCTGAATCAGCTTAACATAGATGAAGAAAAGAGAATAAAAATTCATAGCAATATTTCAGATTGTGGAAACATTACATGACTTACTAGGCTGTTCCAGGTCCAGGGTTGATACACATTTTTACTACTAAAATTCCATGACTTTTCCAAGACTATTCCAGAACTGTCAAATACATTTTCATGACATAATGCTTCATGTAATGTCTACAGATACATGGTAATAAAGAAGAAAAACAATGACGTTCAAAGTTATTACAGCATATCTTAGAAAATGCAACAATCTATTTTGTTTAAATTTGTTTTTATATCTATGTAAAATTTACTTTGATAATGCTTACACAGCACTAAAATGTGAGAGCTAGTTTTTGGCCAAGGACAGAAAAGAAGTAAAGACAACTAGCCTATATTTAAGTTAGGGCTGCACAATATATGTTTCAGCATGGATATCGCAATGTGTGCATCCGCACAAGTCACATTGCAGGATATGCAATGTTGGGATTATAGTTTAATATAGAGTTTAATCATAATGGAGTAAAAGTTTATCATCTGCATGCACATTTAAAGAGATAGTTCACCCAAAAATTACTTATCATTTTCATTATACCCTTCACTTGTTTCAAACATTTCTGAGTTTTCTTTTTTTTTAAATGAACAAAAGAATATAGTTTGATTAACTCCTATAGTATTGAAACAAGTGAAGGGTGAGTAAATAGTGAGTACATTTAATCTTTGAGTAAGCTGTCCCTTTAAGGCCTGTGACTGGGTGAACATTTCAATATTTCAGAGTTTAAAACATCCGGCCACAAGAAATGTTTTGTAACTTTAATAAAGATTAAATAATATTCAATGAAGGCTCTGCAGTGCTGATTATTCAATATCTGAACCTGAATAGTGAATACCTGAAATTCATAACTCACTTTTGTCTTCACTATATTTTATTTATCTATGCTTGTAATGTATTTGTTAAATATTATTCAAGATTCACTCCTCTACAAAATCCCCCAAATCAATCCAAATAAACCTGTTAAATCATCTGGTGAAATTGTATTCACATCGCAATATATATCACAGAAATACATAATATCGTAATGTCAACCTTTTCCAATATCGCGCAGCCCTAATTCAAGTATATAGATATTTGTTCAACTAATTTCCATGACTTTTTATTTTTTTTAGATTAGATTAGATTCAACTTTATTGTCATACAAGGAACAAGGAAACGAAATGCATGGTGATATTTACAAATGGGTGTACTATGAACATTATATACAGGTTGTATTAGCTATGAACAGAGATTTACAATAGATGAAAATATATACAGGTTGCTATTAATAATTAGAAGTGTGCAGATAGATAAACAATTACAAATGTATATGTACAGTTGGTGTGTACATAATTACAAATGTGCAGTGGGTATGTACAGTTAGAATAAATGAAACAGTGCAATGAATATGTGCAATTTTTAAATAGTGCAATGATTATGAGGAGTATAAGTTATGAGGAGAGTGGGGGGTGTATCAGGGGGGCAAAGAGTCAGTGGGGGGCAGAGTTCAAAAGGGAGACAGCTCTGGGGAAGAAGCTGTTCATTAGTCTACTGGTTTTTGTTTGGGGAGCCTGAAGCGCCTGCCAGAAGGCAGGAGAGAAAACAGTCTGTGAGCAGGGTGAGAGGAATCTTTAAGAATACTGCGTGTTCGGCGCAGACAGTGTTTCCTCTGGATGTTCTCTATGGCTGGCAGTGTGGTCCCTGTGATGCGTTGGGCAGTTTTCACCACCCGCTGCAGTGCCTTACGCTCCGAAACAGAGCAGCTACCATACCAGACTGTGACACAGTTCGTCAGGATGCTTTCTATTGTACAGCGGTAGAAGTTCACCAAAACAGCTGATGACAGCTGGCTCTTCTTAAGTTGCCTTAAGAAAAATAGGCGCTGGTGAGCCTTCTTGACCAGGCTGGAGGTGTTGTTGGTCCAGGAAAGGTCCTTTGAGATGTGGGTCCCCAGGAACTTGAAGGATGAGACAGGCTCGACGGCCATCCCATTGATGTGGATGGGAAATGAGCTCCTTGGTCTTGTCTGTGTTAAGGAGCAGATTATTGTTGGTGCACCAAGTGGCCAGATGCTGTATCTCCTCCCTGTAGGCAGTCTCATCATTGTTGCTGATTAGACCAATCACTGTGGTGTCATCTGCAAATTTGATGATGGTGTTAGATCTATTTTCCATAACTTTGGGGTTTTTCTTTTTTTCTAAAACTTTTCCAGGCCTGGAAAATGCCATGTAAAATTCCATGACATTTCCAGGTTTTCCATGACCGTATGAACCCTGCAGCAGGAGCAAAAGCGGGCTAGATGTTTTATGCACTTTAACAACGTACGTCACAGACTTAGATGTACATATGATGGACGATTAAGTTAACCAATCCCAATTCTATTTTTGCACCCCTAACCCTTCCCCTTGGCCCTTAAAACAGAGTGTGAAGGGGAAGGGCTTCAAAATTTACCCCTAAGAATTGGAACAACACTGCAGCACCTGCACACGGCATCATATGTCATCCCGATCTCTTGCTTCATATGAGATCAGACGATGGCGACTGCTGTAGTTATTTCAGTTGTGTTATTTATTGGTATTTATCTTCAGGAAATCACTGAAGGCATGTATTATGTTATCTCAACGATCTAATGTGACAATAAGATTGCATACTGTGCATTTAACACAGTGGCCGTATTCATCTATGTAAACACACCAAAAACAACATTAACATTATAGCAGACACTGTAAAAAGCTGATTGCCAGCCACTAGACTTTTCTGACAGGGTATTCAAGTGTCACCGAGTGTCAGAATGTTGTGGGACTGCTGTACAAGATTTATGATTATGAATATAGATCGCAAAATTTAGCGGTTTTTATTTTAGCAGTTTTTATAAAGCATGACGGTAAAACACAAACGCGGTTATGAATATATTAAAACGTGTTTGTTTGTTGTAAAAATTCATAATATTGACAAAAAATACTAATTTGTGGATCTCCTTACTATCTGCCGTTGTGGCTGGTGTATTCTGGGAAATTTTCTTATCTCTTGGTTTCGAGTGTGGTCCTGAAAAACGCTCTGGTTACTAAAGTAACCCTCGTTCCCCGAGGGGGGGAACGGAAATGCTATGTGGAAACTTCCACTATGAGGATTTCGTTCAGAAATCCAATCATCTGAAAGAGTTTGTAAACGGGCCAATGAAATGCCAATGAGTTGGCAGCTTCAGCTTGCGCACCTGATGCTCGTTGCAATTAACTTGCTATAAGAGCACATGTGCGAGCAAAGCCAAAGCATCATTTTTTTAGCGGAAGAGACTTTCACCTCAACAGCAAGGGGCAATCATTATGGCGAAGGAACATAGCATTTCCGTTCCCCCCCCTCGGGGAACGAGGGTTACTTTAGTAACCAGAGCGTTCCCCTTCGGAAGGGGAACTTCAATGCTATGTGGAAACTTCCACTATGGGGAAATGTTTGGAAAACGCCATAATGATTGAACCTACCTTCGCCCCCGATGAGAGGTTTGCCAGGCAAAAGAGCGTGAGCGCACCTGCGTCACCAGAGGCGCGGTCTTCCAACGTGTTCCCTGGCCCTTACTTATCCCACTTCAACAGAAGATTACGGATTTAGATATATTTTCGGGAGCCGCAAATGCGTCTAGAATAATTTCTAGGAATTTAATACGACAGTACGTTGGGAAAGCGTGCAGTCCCGATAGGGAGGACGCTGCGGAGGCCACCTGCTACCCAAGTGGGGAGACTGGTGGCGAGAGAGCATATGGACTAGCCCTGAGAAGGGGGAGTAGTACGCATATGAATATAAGATGGTTAGCAGTGAGGGAAGACACGGGTCCGCCTGTGAGGGGGGACTGCACCGTGGCAGTATAAGCATATGGGATCGCCTAGTGGGGATCGCACATAGCTTCGAGGAGCGCGCTCTCACTCCTGGGGGACACGGCTCGCCCTGGCTCAGATGAGCGAGGGAGATGGCATCCACTGTTCAGTGGGTAAGTTCCAACCTCTGTTTGGATACGGCACTTCCCTTCTGCCGATCACAGTAACAGATAAAAGAGCCGAGTACGGTCCGTATAATACGCAAATGCGAAGGACGCAGCAAATAAAGGGGCTGGGTCTGCCTCCTCCGTGGGCAGCGCCTGCAGGTTCGCTACGTGGCTGAAACGCTGTAGGAACCTAGGGCACGTAGGTGGGCCGGGGTCTCAGGTAAATGTGAGAGTGGGCCGGCCCAAAACGCTGGCACATTTCGCTGACCGAAAATGCCTCCAGATACCCACACAATTGGCCGATGCGAACGCAATCAGCAGAGCTGTCTACCTGGACAGAAATCTTAAGATACTGAGTCGAGTGATCGAGCAGACCTCTCCTAAGAGAGATCTCCAAGTGGGTATGAGAGGGAAACAGGAAAAATTAATTTTCATGTCTCGTGCCTCTGGGAGCTGGATGATGAGACGATACTTCCCAGCGCGCCGCCATCGCCGCATCCTTTTTAGATAAAAAAATAAGTTTGATTTTAAGAAATAACAAAAGCAAATGTTACCCATTCGGTGAAATAGTCATACAATTTTTAATGTCAACCTTCAGTCTGTTGTGTGAGTTGTCCTTGTTTGCTCGGGTCATGCACTCATTTCTCATGTTTTTGTCTCACTTGTCTCTTGTCTTTGTAGTCTTGTCTTAGTCAAACTTTAAAATAGGGAAACTATCAAACGGTTTTTAAGGCTAGTTGTCTAATCTGATTCAATTATTTATGCTAAGCTAAGCTAAACATGCTCCTGCCAGACCCAGAGATAATCTGAATGGATTCAAAAAGGGTAAAACCCAACTGTTTAACTCTAGGGGATTTGTAAATTAAGCCAATTTTCTTTAAGTTTAAAAGCTGGAAACCTTTAACCATTAACTTCCATGTTATTATTATTTTTAATATTATTTTACTATTCAATTCATTTCTTCCTTTTTTCTATGGTGCTAACGCAGCTTAAACGTGCCGATTTTGTAATTGCATAGAGTTCACCGGAAGCGCTTGACCCAGGTTACTAATAAATTCAAAGTCCTTCCGCATACTTTCGCATATACCCTATGGTACTGAAGTACTATAACTACTATAATGCAGTACTGCTATTGCAATACAGCTGAAGTACTTCTACAATACAACTGCAGAACATCTACTGCTTTTCCTGCTCAGTGCACAATGGTTTCCAAATGAGGATTCAGTACTTAATTTGTATTGCTGAAGTACTACCACAATATATTGTATTGCACTTTTCAGAACTATAACTAACTACAGAAATACATCTACAGTACTGCAATACATAATAACACTAAAGTGGACTTTTAATACTTATGTACCTAAGTGCAATAAATATATAACATATCACTATATTGCCCCTCTCAGTTTATTTAAAGGGCACCAATGGTGAAAAATCTACTTTTGTGTGTAGGTATAGTGTATAGACCGTCATATTGGGGTGATATAACACCACACAGTCCTTTTTTTTTTCAATTTAACAACATAAAAGCGGTGGACCAATTGCAGCAGTTTTGAGACAAACCGCAATTCAAGAGTTCACACTTAGCTGATGATTGATAATAAAGGGTGTTCGGCATGCTGTCCCGGGAGAGAGCCCTGAGCTCAGAATACTTGAGCCCGGGGCTCCCTCCCGTTTGAAGGGCGAGAGCAGAGTTTGAGCTTAGGTGGGTCTCGAGAACTCCCCTACTTGTGAACTACTGAGATACATCTGACTAAGAGTTGCCTTAGGATGCTATTTTGAAGTAGTCAATTTAACTTATGGTGTATGTCTTCAGACGGGGGAGGAAACCGGAGAACCCGGGAAAACCCACGCAAAACACGGAGAGAACAAGCAAACTCTGCACAGAAATGCCGTCTGGCCCGGAGAGGGCTGAACCAGTAGCGTTCTTGCTGTGAGGCAACAGTGCTACCCAGTGGGCCACCGTGCCACCCTATCAAAGAAGGGGAGGAGTAGGGGTGGAAGGGGGATTCTTTAAGACGAAGAGGACTGGAGTAGAAAGCTCTGGTAATTTATAATGTGTCAGTATTGTTACGACCTATCTAGGGTTTAAGCCGTAACATAAAAAGTTTTGGTATTTGGATGAGGTATAAGTCATATACCAGAGAGTGAACTGAATTCAAAGTGATTTATTTACAATAGTTTGAATGTAAAACAATAAACAAGTGTATTTACAAACAAACGGAGTGAAATATAATAAACGGCTAAGAAACAAATGAATAATTATCAAAAGGACTAAGAACAGTATTTACAATCAGGCGGAGCAACCAAAAAGGATAATCCAAAATCGTAATCAATAATCAGGCAAAGGTTTGGTACACAGAAAATCAGTCTACAGGAAATAACACAAATCAAACACACTAACTAAACGATCTCTTATCATACAAAAACAAACGCACTGACGAACGATCTCTAAGCATACAAAACAAACGCACTGACCAACGATCTCTTATCAAACGAACAGCATTCACTTTCTGACACAACACTTCACATACAACCAAAACGACAATCAAACGTACTTAACTTTCAGACGAAACGGTGACTCAAACAGCGAGGACGAAGCGAAAACAATAAAAAATAAAAACTGTTAATGTTTTTAAGTCCTTGAAAGAGAATCTGCCATGACGTTCTCAACTCCTTTTGTGGCGAATGTCCAGGTTGTATCCCTGGGTGATCAACGACCACCTCATCAGACGTTGGTTTGAGTTAGCCATCTGTTGCAGGAATGTCAGAGGATTATGATCCGTGTATACAATCACAGTTTGTACAGACGAGCCAAGGTAAACTTCAAAGTGTTGCAGTGCTAGGATGAGTGCAAGTGCTTCTTTTTCGATGGTGCTGTAATGTGTCTGATGTCGGAGAAACTTTTTCGAGTAATAGCTGATTGGGTGATTCAAGCCATCTCCAGAAGTCTGTAACAGCACAGCGCCCGCACCTGTACCACTCGCATCTACTTCAAGTACAAAGGGAGAGTTAAAGTCAGGAGCAATTAACACTGGTGAGCTGCATAGCAATAGCTCAGAGCTTCGAATGCCGATTCACACTCTTGAGACCAAT
>CAIGQS010000002.1:239145-259567 GCA_903798195.1 Danio kyathit | reverse complement strand
AGGTAATTTTTCAAGGGCATCTTTGATAACTCTCCCACACGACGTCTATTCTCGTCAGTGTTATCCTAGCAAGACAGCTGTAGTTTTTCAGTTGGGTTTTGGCTTAGCTCTTGAAATGAAGATTCAGTACTTTTCTGCAGATCAGTATTTAGCTTCGCGATTTCTTGTGTAAATGGCAATTTGGTCAGTTTGTTGTACTTTAAATCACTCATGGTGCACAAAGCTTTATGAGAAATTTATTCGGACCACTTCGATTTGTATAGCTTTTGAAATGCCTTTGAACTGTTTGCCAAGTTTTTATCTTTATCAATAAGGGCTCTGCAGTGAAGAATTTCGCTGACTTTTAATAGGGAATGTCCAATCTTTAAAGCAAGACTCTGTGTTTTATAGTGATTCGTATCATGGTTAAAGCATGCTGTGTCTTTTACTGCCTGTATGACATCCATAAAGTGTGCTGGTTTCATGGCATCTTCCAGAGAAGCAGATGGAACGTTTTTCGCATTGAAAGTAAGAATCTTGCCAGCTCACGAACATTTTGGCGAATGTATTCATGCTTGGTCTTGTTAAAGCCATGTCTGTTATACAATGACTGAGAAAATTGAAGAAGGCCAAAATCATTTCTCACCACACGTGCGATTTCATCATCATTCATTTTAGCCAATACCTTCATTAGCCCATCATCAACTTTACCCGAGAAAGCTGATTTAGCCACTGATGCAATGGTAAGAACTCTGTGCCTGCCTCCAGCAGGTTCATCTGCCTTGGCTGGTTTGAACTGGCATCTTCTCATGTGCCTCCATAGCTCCTGTCGCACGAACATTCCTTTGCAGTACAAACAAAACTCATAATTTTTGTGTGCCGCATCTATCTGTTGAACTTATCGTCTTACTTTTATGACACCTTCTCCTTTTCTAAAAACACAATTGTTGTGATTAAAGTTGCCTCTGTTTCTGAGGACTTCGAGCAATTGTTTTCTTTTCTTGGATTGTTTAGGTAAGCTAAGTGCCTTAGCTATATACATATTTTCTTGGGCATGGACTTTAAAGTGCCTTGCTATTTTTGTCTGTGGCTCTCCACAAACAAAACAAAAATTGTGCCCTGCTAGAGAGGTTGATTGACCAGCTTTTAAAGTTTTGTTGAGAATATTCTTGTTTTGTGTTATGTTTGATATATTTTTTTTTTATCAATGTGGAGTCCATGGATAGTGAGTTTTCATCTTTTGGAGTGGTCGTTTCATCTGTCAGTGAACTTTCTTGTTCACGGTCAGTCTCCTGATGCTGTCTGTTTCCTTATCTGATATAGAACAAGGAAGATATTCGTCTCCAGATGATATTTCAGAACATTCACTTTCATTCAAAGATGCAGATGCATCCTGAAAAAAGCATAGAATTAGTGCTATAGGATTAGTTTAAAAAAATACATATAAATTTAATGTTACATTCTCATATTTAGTTGTGCATGGTGATAGCTTACAGAATCTTGTAGCCTTTGAAAACAGTGTGGGTGCCATTGTTACGCTTGACGTTCCGAGGAAGCAGGCACGAGGTCTCAGGATTATCAAAAGTACATATTTTTATTAAAAGACACTTACGAAGATCACAGGATGAACAGGGCTAGAAGACGAACATCAAGACATGTAGACAATTCAATACCGGACGAGGGACAGACTGAATACAGGGACTTAAATACACAGGGACATGATGACGATAATGACACACGGGTGGATGGACACAGGTGAAGGTAATGAACAGAACGACATGGCGGCAACGGGAACACAGGAGCACATGGTGAGGGTCACATGACGAATACACACACATGAGGAGGACAGGTTGTAACAGCCATACAGTGAGGCAAGCTGAAAAAAATATAATTTATAATTTACTCAATTTGAATGGTATAGACGGAACAATAGTTATCTTCAAATTAAAAGTCTTGAATCAGCATAATGAGATAAAATAACATGCAATAATTGCCAAAAGGCAATTTTTTTCCAGAACTTTATTTGGGCATTAAAAAGGAATACATGTTTAAAAACTAATTTGAATAAAAGTTTAAGTATTTAGTTTTTTGTTTGTTTGTTTATTTGGTTGATAAATATTGTTTTTATCCTGGCAAATGGACTGTAGCCCAAATAAGTTTCAACCTATTCCATATATAGGTTGGAACCTGGCAGGTAATTTTGGAGAATTTGATGTTTCCCCATTCAAACAGAACGTCTGGGCATACTGCCCGAGAGGCGTTTCATAGATGCCTACTGAGTGAAATGACTTGCCTTGAAGAGACTTTGCTATAGAGCTGCAGAAATAATGGTGTTACCTTGGTTACTGCAGTAAACAAGGCAGCATGATGTCAAATCTAGCAGGATTTTAGTGATTTAATGAACTATGCAGCATCCTGATATTCTCAGATTTAATCCAGGCAAATGTTAGTATCACTATAGATTGCATAATTAAACATTATATAAAATTTAATACTTTGCAAAATAGCATTTAAGACTTTTTAGAGGCCTTAAATTTCTCTACATTGATTTATCAACTTTTAATACGTTTTAAGACCCCGCGGACACAAAGGAGTCATAGCAGGTAGCAAGCATGCTGAATGAGCAGCATCTGATGCGGAGCAGCTGAGGACCAAACCAGTCAATCCTGGCAACACGTACACTACAGTTACTATTCGAATATACTGAAGTTTACAAAAACTCACAATTCCGCACTTAGGGTTTACCCATCAGAAAAAGGACGACTACACTGATGACGCATACAGAGTTACCAAACGTGCTCCAGTTTTATACTTCCTAACTGGAATTCGGTTCGATGACTTAACATGACCCAGCCAATAGCGACTACAGTGATTGTCAACCAGGTCCTCATAGGCTCAACAAATTAGTGTTACACCAGCCAATAGCCACAAAGGGCTATTCCACTCTGCTACACATGGTCTACTATCCTTACAGCAACAAAGTACAGAAACACAGACTTGTTCAGTTTGTATATGAAGCAAATGCTGAATCAAAAATTCCAGTTGTTGAGGAGGATTTTGAGATCAGGAAGAGTCCTGGAAAATCTGTGAAATTAGACCCAGAGTTGAGCCCACAAAGTGCTAAGGAAGAGGTCATTGAAGACAAACCGGTGGAAGATGAATCAGAAGTTAGGAGATATCCTGTGAGCTTATTTAAGCGATTATGCTTGTGGTTTTAAAGGTGATGTGGTCAACATTGACTATTGCTATAGACTCATGTGTAATGTACCACAAACATACAAAGAGGCTGTAACATCAGTGAATGCAAGTGAATGGGTTAAAGCTATGGATGAAGAAATGCAATCATTTAAAGAAAATGGAACCTTTACTCCTATCAACCTACCTGAAGGCAAAGATCTAATGGGGGGTAAATGGGTTTTGCAATTAAGAGAAATAGTGATGATCTGACAAATACAAAGCACAGTGTGATGCCAAAGGGTACAGCCAAAAAAAGGGTGTAAACTATGACGAGACTTTCTCCAACCGCTAACATGACTAGTGTAAGAGTGTTAATGCTAATAGCTGTATAAGAAAATCTGATTGTTCACCAGATGGATGTAAAAGCAGCATATTTACATGTTTACATATTTACACCAATAGAGTGTGACATTTTTATAGAACAGCCAGAGGGTTATGAGGTGAAGTCTGAAAGAAAAGAGAAACTGGTGTGTACATTGAAAAGAATCACTTTACAGACAAAATGTTGATTACTTGTGTGAAGACTTGTGTGTGTGGCTTTAGTGCTTTTATAGAATAGGAGTTGTAAACATATTCAAGGGCATGTACAGATGGGTAGCATTTTGATTGTTTGCAATAGGCCGCTCTGGCCCAAAATGCCAGGGCTGATTTCTTTGTCCCAGTCCAGCCCTGGAACCGTCGAACCATATAGTAGCTGTTTTTTTGCCCCTTTATTCTTCAGTATCTTCTTTTGCATTCAGCAGAAGAAACTTAAACAGGTTTGGAACAAGTAGAGGATGAGTAAATGACAGAATTGGGAGTTTTTTTGTGAACTTCCCCTTTAATGCTTCTGTAAGTTAAGGTAAAGTTAAATATTATTACAGAAGATGTTGCTAAAAAAAATGGCAGGAAACGTGGAATACAGAAAAAAAAACCTAGATCAGTTGTAAAAATAGGAAGGAAGAGGTCATAATTACGAGGATGAGATTTGGACTCAGATATTAATAGGAAGTAATGTGTTTTAGACATACAAGTCATCATAAAGTGGATTAAAAAAGTTTTTCAAAATTGTCTTAAAAATGTTTTAAGGTTTTGATTAGCTTCAAATACTAAGGCCCAATCCCAATTCTACCCCTTAGCCCTTCCCCTTACCCCTACCCCTCGTTTTGCGCGTGCCCGCCAAGGGGTAGGGCTGTCCCAATTCTCTTTAGCTTGAAGGCGTAGGGCTAAGGGCAAGGGGTATACACCCCTTCGAACGAAGATTTTTCAGGAGCACACTTGAAACGGAGGGGTAAGAATATTTCCCAGAATACACCTGCTACAGCGGTAGTTTTACTGCACCCGGAAGTAAGGAGATCCACAAATTAGTATTTTTTGTCAATATTACGAATTTTTACGACAAACAAACACATGTTTTATTATATTCATAACCGCGTTCATGTTTTACGGTCATGCTTTTTAAAAAAACCGCAAAAAAAAAACCCGCTAAATTTCGCGATCTATAATCCCTAATAATAACTCCTGTACAGCAGTCCTACAACATTCTGTCACTCGATAACACTCGAATACCCTGTCAGAGCAGTCTAGTGGCTGAAAATGAGCTTTTTACAGTGTCTGCTATAATGTTAATGTTGTTTTCGTGTGTTTACATAGATGAATATGGCCACTGTGTAAATACACAGTACAGTTACGATCTTATTGCCACATTAGATCGTTATGATAACATAATATATGCCTTCAGTGATTTCCTGAAGATAAAAACCACAAAATAACACTACTGGAATAACTACAGCAGTCGCGATCGTCTGATCTCATATGAAGCAAGAGATCGTGATGACATATGATGACGTGTGCAGGTGTTGAAGTGCTGTCCCAATTCTTAGGGGTAAGTTTTGAAGCCCTTCCCCTTAACCCTCGGTTGTAAGGGCCAAGGGGAAGGGGAAGGGATAGGGGTAGGGGTACAAAAATAGAATTGGGATTGGGCCTAAATCTCTCTGTATGTGTGTGTGTGTGTGAGAGAGAGAGAGAGAGAGAGAGAGAGAGAAAATACCGTGAAATATCCATTTCATCTAAAAAACTTGAAAAAATTAAACATGGTAGAGATTCGGGGGGCACAATAATCTGGCACAAACTGGAAATCGATAAATACATCAAATTAATTAAAAAAGAAGAATCTCATATCTGGCTCAAAATCGACAATCAGCTCAGTCAAACGAAAAAGGACATATTCTTATGCGCTCTTTACATTCCTCCATCCGAATCTCCATATTATAATGAAAACATCTTTGAGACCATCCAGACTCAAATAATCCACTTCCAGGCTCAGGGAAGTGTGCTGCTGTGTGGAGATCTCAATGCTAGAACAGGGTCCTTAACTGACTGTACCACAGACAGTGGGAATAAATATATATTTGGAGAGAGTTATCAACAAAACAGTGTAAATGTCTCTAGGAATAACTCTGATGCCCAAATAAATAAGAACGGAAAGCTTCTACTTGAGCTCTGTCGAAGCCTCGGTCTGTATCTGGTCAATGGCAGGGTGAGAGGAGACTCTCTGGGCAGATACACCTACAGCTCATTTCTCGGCAGCTCAACAGTTGACTACATGATTACAGATTTAGATCTGTTCTCTTTCAGTGCATTCACTGTTAAACCGCTAACACCTCTATCAGATCACAGCCAAATTACACTTTATATAAAAAGGAACAAGAATACTAATATATTTTCACAATCCAGTAAACTGTATAACATTAAAAATAATTATAGATGGGTACAAGACAGCTCTGAGAAATACAGGAACGCAATTCAAGACCCCCAAATAGGTTTACTTTTGGATAAATTTATGGAAAATAGTTATCCTCATAATGGAGAGGGTGTTAATCTAGCTGTAGGAAACATAAATTACATATTTGATTATTTGGCAACAATATCTAATATTAAAACTACTAAGAAAACTTTTAAACAAAAACAAGAGAATGAAAACTGGTTTGACTTTGATTGTAAAACAATAAGGAAAAACTTAAGACAACTAGCAAATCAAAAACACAGACAACCAGAGAGTACAGATTTACGTCTTCAGTACTGTGAGGAGCTTAAAAAATATAAAAACACAATCAGAAAAAAGAAAGAAGAGTACACCCAAAAACAGCTCAAAACAATCGAAGAATCTGTGGATTCAAACAATTTCTGGGCCAACTGGAACCTCCTTAACAAAAAGAAACATGAACAGCTTACAATACAAAATGGAGACACCTGGAAAAACCACTTTGAAAAACTGTTTAGTAAAATAAACATGAATACAGAACAATCGCTTATATATAATAAATTAACCCATACAGAGCAAATATTTGGCAAATACCAAAATCTGTTAGACTACCCAATCACAGAAAAAGAGCTACTAGATAAAATACAAGTCCTACCAACAAAAAAGGCAAGTGGTCCAGATGGTATCCTTAATGAAATGATTAAAAACATAAATCACAAATTCCAATTGGCTATAATGAAACTGTTTAATTTGGTTCTGAGTGTTGGTGATTTTCCTGACATATGGAATAAAGGATTAATAACGCCCATATTAAAAAGTGGAGACAAATCAGACCCCAATAATTACAGAGGCATCTGTGTGAGCAGTAATC
Source organism: Danio kyathit (assembly GCA_903798195.1). NCBI lineage: Eukaryota > Metazoa > Chordata > Actinopteri > Cypriniformes > Danionidae > Danio > Danio kyathit. The sequence continues at coordinate 252,737 of CAIGQS010000002.1, read as the reverse complement.
TGGGGAAGCTGTTCTGCAGCATCATCAACACCAGACTCATAGGCTTCCTTACAGAGCACAATGTCCTCAGCAAAAGTCAGATTGGGTTTCTGCCAAATTACAGAACATCAGACCATATCTTCACCCTTCAGACTCTGATAGACAAATCCGTCCATCAAAACAAAAACAAAATATTTGCTTGCTTTGTAGATTTTCAGAAAGCATTTGATTCAATTTGGCATGAAGGTCTGCTGTCTAAATTCTAGAATCAGGTTTCGGCGGTAAAACATACAACATTATAAAAACAATGTATTCAAACAATCAGTGTGCAATTAAAATAGGGAATAAGCTAACAGAATTCTTCACTCAGGGGCGAGGTGTGAGACAGGGCTGTCCACTGTCACCAACACTCTTCAATATTTACATCAATCAATTGGCAATGCTCCTAGAGCAAGCAGATACGCCGGGTCTCACACTATACGACTCCAGTGTAAAGTTCCTGCTGTTTGCAGATGATCTGGTGCTGCTGTCGTCAACAGAAGAGGGTCTACAGCAGCAGCTGAATATCCTGCACAGCTTTTGTCAGACCTGGGCCCTGACCGTTAACCCAAAGAAAACCAAAACCCTAATATTCCAGAAAAAACCCAGAAGTCAGGGAAAGAAACACAGTTTCACCCTTGGTATGACAAAAGTTGAACCTGCCACAAGCTACACATACCTTGGGTTGAAAATAAGTGCTAATGGAAAACTAAATTTGGCTGTGAATGAACTAAAAGAGAAAGCGAAAAGGGCCTTATACACCATAAAAAAAAATCAACACAAATAGAAATTCCAGTTCGAATCTGGCTCAAAATTTTCCAGTCGGTGATTGAACCTATAGTGCTCTATGGGAGTGAAGTGTGGGGTCCTCTCCTCAGTCATGAGTTTGATAAGTGGGATAAGAATCCAATTAAAAGCCTACATGCAGAGTTCTGCAGGAGCATCCTCAGGGTACAGAGGAACACACCCAGCAATGCATGCAGGGCAGAATTAGGCCAGTATCCTCTACTCATGCGCATTGAGAAACGAGCCGTCAAATTCTGGAAACACATAAAAATGAGTGACCCCAACTCTTATCATTATAAAGCACTCAAAAACCAAGAAATGGACATTGAAAAAAGCCCCCTGATTCAGATGGTCCTGAAGCTGCAAACACAAAGCAACACAATGAATATGACTAACAGCAGGCAGCATCAGGACACGGACATGCTCATCCACAGAATTAAGCCCAATCAAATAATAAATGCACGAAAAGAAGAGTATCTGATTTACTGGAATGAAGCAGCCAGAAAACAAAGTAAACTTCAATGTTATTTAGACCTAAATAGAGATTATACCACAGCAACATATCTGAGCGCAGTAAAGGACAGTAAGTGCTCACTGTCTGACTGTAGAGACGGGCCGATACAGACAGAACTGGCAACCCAGAGAGAGCCGCATCTGCCCACACTGTGCCCAGGCAGAGGTGGAGACGGAGGAACACTTCCTCACCCGCTGCACAAACTATCAGCACATAAGAGAAACATTCTACCCCAAACTACAGAGCATTTACCCACAATTCACTGAGTTAGACAATACAACACAGCTTCAGTATTTACTAGGGGAATAAACTGACTGTGTCCTTCTAGCGGCGCAATACATTAATGCCTGTCACAAAAAGAGAGAGCAGACCAATAAAAACATCAGTGATGCGCTTACACACACACACACATACACACACACACACACACACACACACACACACCTAGATTATTATAAATGAATCATTGTAAATATACTGATTATTATGATTTTTATTACTGTTTTATCCTAAAATGTTGGTTGTTAAATGGTTAATCAGTTTATTCTGATCTATTATTATTTTTGTATTGATTTGTATGAATAATATGATATGTTGAATAATAATATGATATATTGAATATTAATGTTATATATTGAATAATACGATGTATTGTTGATATTTTATTTAATCATTATGTATAAATATAATCTTTTTTTATTTATTTTTTATTTTATTTTTTTATTTTTATTTTTTTTACTACTACTACTACTATTTACTGTGTTTACTGTTTTGTTTTTTATTATTATATATGCATGTTACTTCTTATGTAAACTTTAGAACTGCTTTGGCAATACAATTGTAACATTTGTCATGCCAATAAAGCAACTATTGAATTGAATTGAATTGAGAGAGAGAGAGAGAGAGAGAGAGAGAGAGAGAGAGAGAGAGAGCAGATATAGTATAAAGTGGAAAACGAGGGAGACATTTATCAATAAGTTATGACCATAGACTGTAAAGGTCATGACTAAAGCTAAACAAAAAGACTTTTATTTTGGCGTGGCGTGTGACGTCATAAGGCTGCGCCACTTCAGCGCTGCTATTCAACTGAAGAAAGGTTTGTTTGACTTCAAGTCGTTTTAGCCTTCAGAGGTGTATTAGACAAGGATGCCCTATTTCACCCTATCTTTTTCTTCTGGCCACTCAGATACTTTCTCATTATATTAAAACAAGTGCCTTGAAAGGGATTATCATTGCGGAAAGGGAATTAAAAATCAGCCAATTAGCAGACGATACTGCTCTTTTTTTAAGAGACGAATCTTGTGTCTCCTTTGCTATTAGCACAATTGAATCCTTCTCCAAAGCTTCTGGTCTTTTTTTAAATTTGTCTAAATGTGAATTACTTTCAGTTAAGGAATCTAGTCTTTCTACAATTAATAATATCCCAGTTAAAGATAAAATAGTTTACTTGGGCATCTCTATTTGTAAAATTGAAAAAGATAGATGTTCTATTAATTTTGATCCTATTATTGAGAAAACCCGTAGAAAATTAAACTTATGGCTTCAGAGAGATTTATCTTTGAGGGGAAGAATTCTTCTTACTAAAGGGGAAGGTATCTCCAGACTTTCATATGCTGCTCAATCTCTTTATGTTGACAAATCCATTTTGAGTCAAACTGATAAAATGTTATTTAATTTTATTTGGAAAAATAGTATTCATTATATAAAAAAATCAGTAGTTATGAATAGCTTTGAGAATGGGGGTCTTAACATGCTGGATTTTTGTACATTTAATAATACTGTCAAAATTAAATGGGGCAAAAATTTTCTCAAAAATCCAACCTCAATCTGGAACTTTATTCCAAATTATATATTTTCTAAATTTGGAGGACTTAATTTCTTATTACTCTGTAACTATAATATTGAGAAAATACCAGCTAAATGATCTCAATTTCATAAGCAATTTCCTCTTGCCTGGTCACTATTATACAAGCACAATTTCTCTCCTCACAAATACTTTATTTGGAATAACCAAAATATTGTATACAAAAACAAATCTCTTTTCTTTCAATGCTGGTTTGAAGCAAATATTCTGCTTGTTAGTCAATTATTTAACTCAAATGGCCATTTATTAAATTATAAAGAATTTCTTAATCGGTTCAATATTCCCATCCCCCCTAAAGAATTTGCTGTTGTATTTGATGCCATACCATCTGGAGTTATTAGGTTATTCCAAGGCATCCCCTATCCTTCTTTGTTTCCTCTTTTAGACCCTTCTACTACAGTGGTAGGAAAATGTTGTTTCTCTGAAACTTCTTCAAACAAATCAGTACGATCTTTATTTCTCAATGGAATTGTATCAGTTCCAAATGTTACTTTTTATTGGAATTCTTTTGTTTCTGATATTGATTGGAGAAAAATATGGCTCATCCCAAATAGCTACTTAATTACTAATAAGATAAAAGAAGTTGCATTTAGAATTATTCATCGTACATACCCAGTCAACACTCTCTTAGTAAGATATAAAAAAGATATTGATACTAATTGTTCATTTTGTAAGCAACACCCTGAGTCCTTAGTTCACTTATTTTGGCAATGCAGTTATTCAAATTTGCTTTGGAAAGATTTTTCTCTTTTTGTAATTGAGAATGTTGATAAAGATTTTTCCTTACTATGGGAAAATGTTTTGTTTGGTTTTGTTAATTATAAAACAGAAGCTTTACATAAAAAGAAAATATATTTTCTTAATCTTCTTATCTTATTAACAAAATTGTATATACATAAATGTAAATTTTCAAACCAAAAACCTTTTTTTTATATTTTGCTTATTAAAATGCAGTATTACTTTAAAACTGTTTCTAACTCTTTTACAAAAAAAGGCTTTAAAAACAACTGAAATTTGTAAATTATATAATCTTTTTCTTTAATGTGTAATGTATATACCCCTTCTGTTTGTTTTTTCTTTTTTTTTCTGTTTCCTTTTCTAAAAATGCTTTCTTTTTGTCTTTCCATTTTCTTTATAATGTACTTTACAATGTGATTGTATATTCTCACTGTTCGCATAATAATAATAAAAAAAAAAAAAAAAAAAGAAAGGTTTGTTTGAAAGCTTTTACACTTATATAAACCGATTGCTTAAAGTTTCAGGTTTTTCATTCAATGTTAATGTACCTGCTGTTGAAAATGTTATTTCAACCCTTTATACAACGTATAGTATTAATTTACTCACAGTAATGAGGGCTATTGTTTGAATAAAGATAGGATAAACTTTTTTGTCCCTGAGAGGAAATTTGTCTCGTGCAAAAAAGTTCTACAACGTTGCTGTGAGCAAACCAGGCACGTGCAGAGGTGGATAGAGGTAAAGTTGGTTTTATATTCGGATATTCAGACGTTCTCCTTAATAATATAATTTCAGAAAAGTATTCTTTGCAAATTCTAAATAGGGAAATCATATAAGCAGACAATGACTATCAAAGTACAACACTGTTCACAGTCAATTAGATAGTGCTAATGTTGTTTTGAAGTCATAATTGCATGCTAATTCTGATCAAATATTCAAAGTAACATGGTAAACAATATAGAGACTCCTGAATGAATGAATGTGCGAATATAAAACCAACTTTACCTCTATTATCAGAGGTGGGGGCTTTGGGTGCTTGAGCCCCTGCCCTTTTTTCTAGCAAAGTCTAGATTGGATATGCGGCTGGCCGGAAGTGCGATATGCACTTTAATATAGCTGATTTTTTTTTATGACACTCTATAAGAATTAATATTTTACAGTACTGGGACGGGTGGGTTTATAGTGTTGGGGTGGGGGTTAGGCGTTAAAAATACAATTTATTGGGTAATTTAATAGATAACATAAATAATACTTGGTACAACTACTGTTTTTAGGTTACTGTGACGGTTGGGTTTAGGGTTGGGGTGGGGGTAGACGACAATAAAATACAATAAATGGGAAATTTAATTAATAATATAAATGATTCTCTTTAACTTCCGGCCGCAAACGTATCTGTTCTAGCAACAACCCTTTTTTCTCCTGGAGAGAAAGTGCCCTTTTTGTCCTGGGGATATTCATTATTTTTTAAATACTACTAATAATATGTGTATAAGTTAATGCGTGATCTATTTAAGGACAGCTTTCCCTGTCACAATAAAAAAAGCTAAATTTTAAAGTATATCTTGTCTAGCCGCTTTAAGCGAGCCTTTAAGCGGCGATTTGGAAAGAAAAACCACATGCAAGGCGAATGCTCTAACGAAGACTCTATTTACATTGTTACTCTATTCTCAAGAGTGAGGTGTTAACAGTTGAGTAACGTCTATCAGCGCTTATGCTAACTCCTGCGTCCGGGCCATAGCTTTACAGTCTGGCCCATACACACACTGCAGACGGAGTGTGTTTAAAGCATACATTACTAGCTGACCTTCGTTACGGCAGCACGATATGCCAATGTAAAGTTATCCATCATTCATCTTGTGTGAACGTGAGTAACGGTTAACAAAAGACTACCTGAGGCTCAAATTTAACGTCAGCTATTTATCCAAAAGTTCAAAGGCAAATAGGCTATTTTGTCTTGCTAACATCCTCCTGATTAACAACCATGTAATAAGTTAGCTAAAGTTTAGCCAGGGCAATATCATAGGCATACAGGCTAATGCAAAATGGAGAAACGACAGATAGTGAAAATATTGCTCTCTCGTTTTTGCAGTCATTTATTCTGAATATATAATGTCACCTGAAGCTATAAAACATGTACATATAGGCTAGCTATGGAAGTCAGTGGCTATCAGTGTGTCCTACATTCTTCAACATATTTTATTATTTTGTTCAACAAAAAAAAATACTCAAACAAAACTAATAGATTGAAAAGGGATAGTTCACCCAAAAATTTACATTTACTCACTCTCAAGTGGTTCCAAATCTTTGTCTCTTTATTTTGTTGAACACTAACGAATTAAAGATTCATTCATTCATTTTATTTTCGGCTTAGTCCCTTTATTAATCCGGGGTCGCCACAGCGGAATGAACCACCAACTTATCCAGCACATATTTTATGCAGCGGATGCCCTTCCAGCTGCAACCCATCTCTGGGAAACATCCAAACACACTCATTCACACTCATACAGTACGGACAATTTAGCCTACCCAATTCACCTGTAGCGCATGTCTTTGGACTGTGGGGAAAAGCGGAGCACTCGGAGGAAACCCACGCAAACTCAGGGAGAACATGCAAACTCCACACAGAAACGCCAACTGACCCAGCCAAGGCTCGAACCAGCGACCTTTTTGCTGTGAGGCGACAGCACTACCTACTCCGCCACTGCGTCGCCTGAATTAAAGATTAAAAAAGATATTTTAAAGAAAGCTATAAACTTGAAATCATTTATATTCAGAGTAGGAAAAACAAATGAAGTCAATGGTTACAGGTTTCCTGCTTTCTTCAAAATATTATTTTGTGTGTTCAACAGAAGAAAAAAAGTCAAATAGGTTTGGAACAAGTAAAAGGTGAGTAAATGGTGACAGAATTTTCAGTTTTGAATGAACTATCCTTTTAAGGGTGAGTATATGGTGAATTTAGGGTGAAATCTCCTTTAATATATTTTATTTGTTAAGGTACAATTATTATTATTATTATTATTTAATAAAAAGTGCCCTTTTTTCTACTTGAGCCCCTGCCCCTTAAAAGGTCTCTACATGTCCTTGGAGCAAACAATAAAGTAAATAAAACAAACAAAAGAATTAAGAACATTTCTGAATAAAGTTTGAACAAAGTAACAGAAATGTGTGTAATAAGTGTTTTAATGAAGGTTTAGTTTATTAAATAGCATAATGTCATTGCATTCTAAGTATTCATCACTATATATAAGAAATGGATTAACGTTACTAGTTTTAATCAGCTTATTTGTGGCTATTGTTTCTTGCTCAGACTTACTCTTTTACCTGATTTCTTTGTGTTAATGACTCTCATATAAAGAAACTGTTGAAGCAAGTGTTGAAGAGAAGTTATTTTGTTTCTGTTCATTGTTTTATTATTTTAAACAGGACATTTTTATTGTTTTGTTCATTTTAAACAGGATAAAGTGTCCAAACACAGAGAAAAACTCCTGCTGAAGCGACTGATCTCCACACTGTTATAAAGATGGTGTTTATTAAAGAGGAGAGTGAAGATGTGAAGATTGAAGAAACATTCAGAGTCAAACAGGAAGATCTGCAGGAACAAACAGGTTAATTTTCATTCTCAAAGACCAACTCAGTCATTTGATCCTCATTCAGATATATTTTAATAATAAGAATACTAAATTAAATCCATCTTGCAGCCCTGAGTGTGCTGCCTAGTTCTCCTAAACGCACATAAGCACTCATTGAAAGACAGGAATGAGTTTCTTTCTTCACTTGTTCTCATGTCTTTTGTCATTCGTTTTATGCATCTCCTGTTTTCTCCACCTTCTTAAGGTTATTGCTTTTCTTGTTCTCCTATTGTTTTTAAAGCATCCTTAAGCACTGGCGCTATATATATATATATATATATATATATATATATATATATATATATATATATATATATATATATATATATATATATATATATATTAGTTTAACTGAGCTGACGATATTTGGCCTACAGTATTCTCATAGAAGAAATCTTTTTTAAACAAGTCTTCATTTTCCTTTGTTCATGTTTTGCTACCCAATCTGGCCAAAACCCAACAATCATTTCAATAAAACTTTAAACTTTTTATTAAAAACGGTCATTTTAACATTATTTATCATAATGGTTTAATTATTTTCCTTACAATAACATTTGTTTAAACGTGCTCCATGTATTTACTGCTGAGGACATCGACCTGGACAGATTGTTGTGCATAGATTTAGTTTATTATAGTTTTTAAAACTTTTAAAACATTTGTTCATTTTTTATTTTAAAGAAAGTTTATGTTGAAAAAAATAAAGTGTATGGATACAAGTAAAGCTTGCTGTTTTTCCACAATATTTAAAACCTTTTGCTAAGAAATATCTAAAATATTAAATTTTTTATTATTCATTTATTATTGTATTATTAAATGTATTAAATTATAATATTTTTTTGATAGGACAAATCATTTAATTCATAATGGTCCTAAAAAATGTCTTAAAAAGTCTTACATTTAACTTGGTGAAACCTGCAGAAACCCTGGTTTAAAGTATGTCAAAAAACCTGGATGCCCCCAATTTTAAACATGCTGAATGAAATGGACACTGAAATAATTAATTGTTATAAAACATTGTACAGTATTCTAAACTATATGATGATGTTGTGGGACGACGTGAGACAAAATTAACAAATGATAGTGTAACAATAACGTTTAGCATTGCACTGACTACAACTGGCCAACAAACTAGTCTAAAAATGACTTTTGCTGCTTAAGAAATGGATTACAGCATCAGAAATTCTCTGAATATTGACCTTATTCTTCATCTACCAGCAGGCGCCGTCATTGGAATCTTTTAGCTTGAGACTTTTACTTAAATAATGAATTTTTTGATCCTAAAAACAGTGTTATTCTGCTCAGGCATGGGACGATAACCGTTTTCAAAGTATACCGCGGTTTGAAAAAAGTCGAGGTTTTAAAACTGCCAGCATTTTCTGCATTACCATGCCTACAGTATATGTGCGTTTTTTTACTTTTTGTTTTAAGTTTTTCAGGACAACAGTATCTCCAGGAGAAAAGATAATTTTTTTTTAAATTGTAAAGAAATCTGTGTTTCTGAAACAAATGAGGACAGCAGAAGTCAATGATTCAATTGAATGATTAAAGCTACGGTCACACTGGACGCGAATGCGTCAGACCGGAAACGCAGGGTCATGCGTCAGAATTCGCAGGTTGCTGCAGTGCAAAGTTCAAACTTGGTGAACTCTGACCTGCAAATCGCATCACTCGACTGCTTGAGATCAATCCAGGATCAAAACATGACCTCTCTGAACAGAAATTTAAAACATGGAGCAATCGCTCGCTTTATTAATGTCTAATCATCTTGTTTAATCCCGCCCCTTTTCCCAGCGCCGTACGACAGAATTTCGCAAGCTCAAACTCTAGTGTGACCGCAGCTTCAGCCTGACATGTTTACTGCTGGGCAACGCAGTGGCGCAGTAGGTAGTGCTGTTGCCTCACAGCAAGAAGGTTGCTAGGTCGCAGGTTCGAACCTCGGCTGGGTCAGTTGGTGTTTCTGTGTGGAGTTTGCATGTTCTCCCTGCGTTCACGTGGGTTTTCTCTGGGTTCTCCGGTTTCCCCCACAGTCCAAAGACATGCGGTACAGGGGGGTATTCCAAAAAGCTGGGTTAACTTACCATCTGCTAAACCCTGAACTCTCGGTTAATTAACCCAAAACCTACTTATGGTGAGTATGTCGGTTCCAAAACAGCTGAAGATAACCGCCTGTTAATGCACGCGCACGGCACATAACTTAAGGCATTTTCAGCAGATTGCCGAATTCACGAGTCACCATAGAAAGTCACGATGAGAAAAAAAGACCAACGCACTTTACAGAGGCAGAGTTGGAGGTTTAAATGCTGGCGTATGAGGAATTAAGGCCGACTATAAAGAAAAAGCAATACACATCTGCATCAACGAAGGAAATAAATATAAGATAATAAATAGATTTTAAAAAATGATAATAGAAAATTCATTAGTTTAATAAATGACACATGCCACCCTCCCTTTAATGAAGAATTAAATGTAGGCTAACTTTAACATCCTTTTTGAGTATGTTGTGTAACCATTCATGCATTTAATTGTCCTGCCATTATTTTTTATATTTATATTTATTTTCATTATTATTTTATATATATATATATATATATGTATGTATGCATGTATCAATTAGTGACAGAATAAAATTTATTGTTTTGGTCAATTTTGACAGCTGTTTGGGGGATTTTTTATGAGGCCAAACTCTTTCTACTTTGCTGTAGGCCTATACTGAAAGGCTGAATATGTTAAAGCCTACCTAATCACTGTAGCCTGACGGATGAACAAATACAATTACAACTTTATGAATAAATAGGATATCTTGTATGATACTTCTGCATGATCCAAATGTAGTATTATTTGATACATTTTTAAAGTTTCCATTACGTTTGGGCATGAAATCCACGCTGAATCCACCCTTCTGATGGGATCAGTTTAATCCAGATTTTTTGGACCAAAGGGATCCAAATCCTACAAAAAAGGTTTGAAAAACCCAAACTACAGGTTTGGTCCGGATCAAAACCAAGATTGGATTACGTGATCTAATCCAATTATGTAATCTGTTTTTTTCTTGTGAAAAACCCATTTTCAAGATTTGATCCAATCCGTTATCCAAAATCCTAGTGGATTACTTTTGAAAAACCAAGCCCTGGTTTAAACTCTGAGTTTTCGGTTTCAGAATAGCTGATCTGAGTTGGGTCAATCAACTATGAGTAGACCAACTCAGAGTTAAGCGCGCACACCGTGACTATAAAAAGGCATTATCAATGGAGCGCAGATATTACGAGTGACCATGGCAACATCTGAAAAAAAGAGACCAGCATTTCTTTCTCTAGCTGAACTTGATGTGCTCATGCAAAGTTATAGCAAATATGACCATATATTTAAAAAAGCAACACAGAGACAGTTAGCGTGGGAAAACATAGCTGCTCAAGTTAATGCGTAATTTTACATCTAACGAATTTAAATATTTACTTATAATAAAAAAGTAAATTTAAAAGAGGTTTATCTATTCACACACATTTTCATCGTCATCTCTTATAACAAACCTTTTTTTAATGCACATACTGGAATTTGTTCAGTAAAAGGGTTTTCATTTTCAGTTTATGCGCATCTTTTCTTATCGAATAAAAGTTTATCCTACTCGGTTATTATGCGCATGTTTTTTATGCGTATTTTCAAAAAGTGTCTTTTCACTTTTCAGCTTTTGATGAGAGATTTTAAGACTTAATGAAGACTAATGTTTTTTTTATTCATTTCAGACCTAATTGAAGAGAATGAGCGGAGTAATGAGGAACACCATGTCAAACTTGAGGAAAAAACTAACTTACAGACTGATGGTATTTTGAAAAGGAGAGACAAGAATCGTTTCACCTGCACTCAGTGTGGAAAGAGTTTTGGAAGAAAACGTTATCTTAAAATTCACATGAGGTTCCACACTGGAGAGAAACCATTCACATGCACTCAGTGTGGGAAGAGTTTCAGCATATCATCAAACCTTAATCTACACATGAGGATCCACACTGGAGAGAAACCATTCACATGCACTCAGTGTGGGAAGGGTTTTATCCGCTCATCATCCCTTAAAATACACACTGGATGAGCCACACTGGAGAGAAACCATTCACATGCACTCAGTGTGGGAAGAGTTACAGACAATTATCACACCTTAATTACCACATGAGGATCCACACGGGAGAGAAACCATTCACATGCACTCAGTGTGGGAAGAGTTTCAACTGTTCATCACACCTTAATAAACACATGATGATCCACACTGGAGAGAAACCATTCACATGCACTCAGTGTGGGAAGAGTTTCAACCAATCATCACACCTTAATAAACACATGATGATCCACACTGGAGAGAAACCATTCACATGCACTCAGTGTGGGAAGAGTTTCAGCAAATCATCACACCTTAACCTGTTGCCGTTCCGATGTAGCGCCTGCGGTACATCACATATTACAGACAGCAGTACATAGCATGTTTAAGGAAAATATAGCGGCTCTCCGCAAACAGACTATACATGTCATATATCTTTTGAAAGCTGAGATTCTTGTGATTAAAACGATCCCAACCATTTTAAGACACAGTGAACACAGCGGACACAATTAGTGTCTCTGTCAAACTGCTAACAACCAAAGAATCAATTGCAAAACGGAATAAACTCACATTTTATGCCTCCAGTCTGTCCACAGATCCATAGCAGCTCAACAAACAGGCTGTAATTACACTGCAAAGGATCCAGCCAATTCAGTTCAGTGAAATATTTAGTCCACAACAGATTTATATGTTGATAAATATCCACGGTATGCGCCGCTATCATTTCAAACTAATCGCCGGAGCAATCAAATCTAAAATGCGTTCGGTAGTGTAGTGTCTTTTCAGACAAAAACATTATAATATTTTGACAACAAAATGGCTGGTGACCTTTGCACTTTTGATTGACGTGTCATTTCAACCAATAGTTGCTTCTGCGAGATGTCAATAGCCGTCAATATCCAAGGAGCGCTTGTGATGCGAAATGGTCCCGCCCTCGCTTTGACGGTCAACTGATCAATCCAATTGCAAATGACTTTGAATAACACTGCCTTATCTGATAGCCAATAAGCATCTGAAAAGATTGATATGCCGCTTGAGTGGGAAATTACAACCTATCAAGCATAGAAGTCTGTTTATAAAGCGTCATAGTGATTTGTGCGTAAAGAGCGTTGCGAGAGAGCTTACGATCATTGCAAGTTGGTTGGAGGTAAAAATGTCAAAAAAAACGAACAAAACAAACTTCTCTCTTGAAGAAGTTGTGGAAAAATGTACTCGGCGTGACAGTGATGAATCAGGAGAAGACATTTCTGATGAATGGAGCGATGTTTCATCTGTTGACTCGGTTGCAGAGGAGATGTTTTTGGATGGAGGAGACGTCACTCTTGACAAGTAAGTGTTTATAACAAAAAATGTATATTATAATTATATAATTGTATTTTTTATTATTGTATGTTATATTCAATGATACGTATTAGAGGTCTGCTTGCCGACTAGATTTCTTGGGCCGCGGAAATAAATTTCTGAATAAAACGCGGTAGCAGTCGCGCGCGCGAGAGAGCTCGTATCCACAGTGGTGTTTTTCTCTCTCTCTCTCTCTCTCTCTCTCTCTCTCTCTCTCTCTCTCTCTCTCTCTCTCTCTCTCTCTCTCTCTGTGTATGTGGGTGTGTGTGCGTGGATGCGTGTGCATGTATGTGTCTGTGTGTGTGTGTGTGTGTGTGTGTGTGTGTGTAAATCTCTAATATGTTTGGTACATATTTATTGTATTATATAATGTATATATTTATGTGTTTTACTGTAAACACTGAGATATAGTTTAATAGCATGATAATGCAGTCCAAGGGAGCTAGGGCCAAAACTCGGCTTGAGTAATTTATTTATGTTATAATTTCTGAAGTGTTCCTTATCACTTCTGTGGTGTTGTTGTTTTATGTATGTATGCATGCATGTATATGTTTGTGTTTAGAGTTATTCCTGCTAACTTCTGTCATGTGTTTCTTTATAACACAGACAATTATCTGACAT